>APFE031016683.1:2419-37038 GCA_000404065.3 Pinus taeda | reverse complement strand
AGCAGGAGCAGCTGCCTCATCCTCCACAGCACATCAGGAGGCAGTCCAAACCACAAGTCAAGCTCCCAGCAAAGGCAAGGAAAAAGAGATGGAGCAACAGGTACAGCAGGCATAGGTTCATCCACCCCAACAGGTACAACAGCAAAAGGAGTAGCCAGGGCAGGGGGAACAGACAGCAGAGGCCCCAATGGCCACACAGCAACAACCAACACAAATGGCACCTCCCAGGCAAGACTCAAGGATTGACTCTTATGTCCTCCAAACCCCTCAGAGGGAGGATGTAAACAGGAAAAGGGATAGAGAGACTCCCCTTACTGCCTCACCAACTCAAGGCGAGAAGAGGCAAAGGTTAAACCCTTTCTCTGAAGAAGAAAAGCCAATGGGGCAGACTTCAGGTACAGGCCTGCCCAGCATAGAGGCCTCAGCCAGCTCCTTCCAACAAGAGCAAGATAGGGCAGCAGGAGGAGAAGTTATCTCCTCAGGCCAGCAAAGGGAAGGTGATAAAAGCATTAAGCAGCAATTTAAGGACATCAAAAGCAGAAATGAACCCTTAAGGCTGCAATTATATAATCATCTATTAAAAATGGCTCCCACAAACCAGCAAAGACTCATGTCTGCATATGATGCACATGAGGGAAAGATGATAATGAGCCATTCACACCAGCAGTGCATCAACCATAGTCAGTTGTCGGTTACATCAGGACCGACCTTGAGGTCCTATCCAAAGACATCCACCCAATGGATCAAATTGAATTGCATAAACAAATGGGTGAGATGGTGTATGCCACCTTGGCAGATAAAACCCTGGTGAACTATAGGCTACAAAATAGCCTGAATAACACCACTGCACAATTTGAGCAGGAAAGGGCTTCCTCTCAAGAAAAAGACAATAGGATCAAAGCTCTAGAGGAAATCATAATAGAGCTTGGACATGATCCTAAAGATGTCAAGGCATTGCAGGAAATTCTGAAGCTGAGGGATGCTGATATGGCAGCATTGAGAAAAATAATAAAGATCTCAACAACTCTTCATCCTCAAATAGAAGAGATTGCCCAGCTCAGACAAGATAAGGATGCACCTGCTATGCTGATGACATTATATAAAGATCTCATCCACACCCAAGAGAAGCTGCAGGAATCAGAGGCTACCCTGCAGGCAGCATTACAGCAAAAGGAGGCAGGGCAAACCTCACAACCTCCTCCAGAAACAACAAATCTTGAGGAAATCCCTCAAACCACTGCCCCTCCCAGCCAGCAGATACAACAGGCAGCACCATCCACCTCAGCACCAACAACAGAGCAAGCTGAAAGCCTTGACATGCAAAAATTGAGGAATGAAATTCAAGCCTTGGAGTCTCAAATGTCAGAGTTAAATCAAGCCAAAGACACTCTGGCAAAAATCAATGAGAAATATGACAAGTCCAAGAAGAATGTGGCTGAAAGAGAAAGGGAGGTAAAGGCTCTTAAGAAGAGAATAACTAAGCTAGAAAAATAGCTCACACTAGACAAGGTGACATCTGAGCTCAAAAGGGTCCTATGGGCCAATATTGGCCAGTCCATCACAGACTAGTGGGATTACATTGAAGCCATCCATGAGCAAATAACGCTCATTGGAAAAGCACACAGAGAGATCCAACGGGAAAGGGCATCTCTAGGCAATATGCCTGAGATTGCCACTAAAATGATAAACGTGCTGCACTACAGGACAAGCTCCCAGCTCATCAAAATGGGAATTGGCAACAGGACTGAGACCATTTCACTGATCAAAAGGGTCCTAACATTAAGAAACATGGTTCAGACCCTGGAAAGAAGAACCTAGGAGATGCAAGCAGATGTCAACAAATTCTAGAACAGGTTCATGGCATTGCAAAACAGGGGTCTTCCTAGCTTGCTGGAGACATCAGGAAGGTTGCTCTCACATGAAAAATATGCGAAGAGAGTGAACACTTTTGCTGGAAATCAAATTGCAGAGATAGCTAGTACATCAGCAGAAACAGGACAAGCAACAGGACAGACCCTCTTCAACAGGGTGGAGAGTTTATTTTTTATTATGAATGAAATCACACACTTGTTTGATGAGCCTCCCCATTTTTACAAGTACACAGAGGAAGATGAGACCATGGGGTCAATTTTGAGGCATCAACTGCCTACACAGGATGTGTGGGATAATTTGATACAATTACTGTTAAATCAAAGTCAGTAATTATGTTATTACTTTTTGAAAAAAATTTAAGTTTTCATACACAGGAAGATAAAGACACATCAGCAAGTATGCAGAAAGAGGCTGAGCCAACTCAGCACAAGTATTTGGCCACCACAGTAGCACTAGCAGTCACAGGTGACAGGGTCGAGAAGCTACAGGAGGACAGAGCTGCACAGACACGTCATTCATCAGTTATAACAAAGCGCTCAACCGACTCCTTGAGCTCCAAAGGTCAAATTGTTCTCACAGGAGTTAAGAGCCTTTAATGCTTCATTAAAGATTTTAATAACTTTTTATCTACAATTTTTGTACGAGTTAAAGTAGATATTTTTCTCTCAGATGACTTAATACCTGAGATATTTTGTATGAGACACTTCTATATATTCCCCCTCTCATTAGTTAGCAGGGGTTGGACATTGGATGTAAGAGACTGTTCATATCTATTCTGCTCCTCTTTTACTGTAATTCTCAAAGAAGTAATACAAAGGATGATGGAATTTCCAAAGCTCTGTGTTGTTTGATCTTGTCTGGTGCTTAGCTGAAAGTTGCAGGATTCCGGCGTATCTCATGACTCAATAAGTTTCTCTTGTAACTCTTTGTTATGTGTTTGTTATCTTTCATATATCTTTCATGTTTCCCATGTTCAAACAGTTAATAGTAAGGAAAAAGAATAGTTCCAGGACTTAATCACAGATTACCCTGAACTCAATCTAAGCTATTTTGAATGTCTTTTCTTCAGTTATAGTAATGAAAGCGTAATTCTTAAATGCTACCATTTCACACTATATCATCACAGTGATTATTTTTTCAGGAATTCAAGTTTGCTCCTGAGGAATACATCCCTTTCTCACATCCCAGCTTAGTGAAAAATTCTTAACTGCTTTTCACTGGTTGTTTGCACTCCATTATCACAATTTAAAGCTTGTTTCATGAAGTATCTAAATGGCCCTGTAACTCCAGCTGCATCAAACTCAGGACTTCAAAAAACCAACAGCCACAGACTCCATTGCCCAATGGATTAATTTTACCTGCAGAACTACACTTTAAAATTTCAGAAAGACATCCTCCCAACCAAACATAAACCAAAAACCTTAACTTCATAACTAGCCTAAAATTTCCATAGAACAGAGACAAACCTTAAAGAGAGAACCCTCTCTGATTACAGCTGGGCTAGAAGCTGTAATCTAAAGATTGGTTAGTGGTTACCCCGGCCGCATTCCCTTGGGAGTCATAGGGAACAACCTGGGTGATAACATAATGGCGACTCAACTGGGGAACTCTTCAAGATTTAGAAAATACTGTATGTCTGCTAAATATTACACTTAAAATCTGAATATCAGTCAAGAAGCCTTTAAAGCTGTTTCTGTACTAACACTTACAGCCTCAAGGAAGTGTTGATTCAACTAATCTTCATAACTCATTTTGAGATACATATAGCCTTTTTCAAAAAATCTTGTACAGTCCTTGCAAGACACAATTTTCCTAAAAAACTCAAAAAGACTAGCTCAGAAACTGGCTCCCAAGAAGAATCTTCGGTACACTAGGGCGAATCCTGACCCAAACCCTCCTACTATCTTTGAAAATCCTAATACAATCCCTAAAATTATCAAGAAGCAGCAAGGGCCAGATAATCTTGCTGACCTAAGTCCAGAGGCAATTCACCCCAACCCCATCTCCACTCCAATCAAGGTTCTTTTTCGGTCCACCCCTAATTCCCCTAGTTCTCCATCCACATCTCAAAGCCCTCCTCCCACATCCTCATCCCCCACACATATTCCCTTGACCAACACTCTAAGTTCTGCCATACCTGTTACCCCTGTGGTACCCATTGTTCCTGTTATCCCAGTTGTCCCTGTCAATCTCCCAAACCTTGTGAATATGGCTATGAGATATGCACCTCTGCAATTACCTGCTAATCCTGCAGCTCTACCTCAAGATTACCAAGCTAAAATCTCATATTTTGACTCCACTGGCCCTTACTCTGCTATTCAGCATGCTAAGAGAATGCAGGATCATTTTGAGAACTATGAGATAGATGATGAGAGTGTGAGGATGAGAATTTTTGTCCAAAGCTTAACAGGTGATGTCCGAACTTGGTTCAGGTCACTTCCTGCAAATACCATCACAACCCCTGATGAGCTTTACCAAGCCTTCACCAACAGATGGGAGAAAAAGAAGGACCCCTTACATATACTTGGTGAATATGACATGATTAAGGGAGGTCCTCAAGAGATAGTTCTGGAGTACTGTGCCAGGTTCAATAATGTATACAATGCAATACCTCAAAACTTAAGACCTCCTCCTGATTTGTCCTTATACAAATTCCCTGATGGATTTGACCCTGATATGGCTTATCAATTGAAAGAAAGAGCCCCTCAAACCCTTGAAGAAGCACAAAAGGTTGCTGTCACAGTTGAGGTAAACCTAATTACTAAAAGGAACAGGGCTAGATTGGAAAAAAGAGTTGCCTTTAAAGAGGAACCCTCAGCCTTTGACCAGAAATTGGATGCAATAATCTTTGGTATGAAGAGGTTGGGTGACAGAGTGGAATCTGTGGAAAGAAAGTCATCATGGGAAGCACCACAAAACAACCCTAACCAAAATCCAAACTTTAGGAGAAATCAAAACCCAAATGTGGGCAAGGCCAATACTGATCCAGAAATAAGACCTCCATTCCAGGAAAACTATGCTGAAACATCCACTTCAGATGAGCAAGTGGATGATACTCATATCCACCTAATGGGCCTTGATGATGAGAACCAAGTCTTCCTAAGTCAAGAAGATCATGAAGAGGATGACATTAAACAATTCCAAACCAAGTCAGGTGAGTCATTTGACTTCAAACAAGGCTATGACACAGTTGTTTATGAAGTTCATAAGCAATACAAACTAAGAAGTAGGACTGTAAACATAACACTGCCTGAAAAAACAAAGGATAGACTGCAGCCCAAGATTGCCATAGTAACAGAACCAATGAATACAACTGATTCACTCACAAAGGAAGTAACTATTGAAGAAGTTACTGAATAAACGCAGAAGCCAGTAGCTGCATCATCTGTACAGCTTAATCCAAGTAAAAATCCTCAAGAGGTGAATGAAAAACACAAGCCCCAAGATCAAGAAGAAACCTTACTAAACAAAGAAAAGGTGGTCACCCACAACACTAAGGTCCAATCTGAAAAACCCTTTGACTTGGAAGCTGAAATTGGCAAACTGAAAATAGCCATTCCTCTTGCAGAGCTAGCCAAGCATGACATCTATAAACAACAGATTGAGAAGTCCCTCCAACTCACTCAAAACAAAGACAATGTCAACGTATTGGATGACACCCCAGAATTGCTATTTGGTCCAGAGGTCGATGGAAAAACAGCAGGCACAGGGATATTACCATTTTATGTTAGCTTGCATATCCATGATAAGATACTGCACAATGCAATGTTTGACTCAGGGGCCTCTCATAACTTGATGCCCAAATCAGTCATGGAAAGGCTGAATCTAGATATTACTAGGCCATACAAGGACCTATTCTCATTTGATTCCAGCCAAGTCAAGTGTCTAGGCTTGATAAAAGACTTATGTGTATCCCTGGTCCAATACCCAAATAAAACAATCTTGATGGATGTAGTTGTTGCTGATATCCCACCCAAATATGGGATGTTATTATCAAGATCATGGGGGGCTAAACTTCAAGGGTCCCTACAGTTAGACATGTCATATGCCACAATCACAGCCTTTGGTCAACCCAAGAGACTATATAGAGAGTCGCTCATGAAATACATCGTCAACACTGAGGAAAAGCCTCAAAAATTCCCCATATATGCTGTCCATTCTGACATAGACTCATATATCCTTTTCAATGATAATATAGGTCACACAGATAATGAAGAAATCCAGATAACCAAAACAGATCAGCATATTAAAGAAGGAAATCCTGACATAGAAACATTGGTTGAGTCAAAAGAGGAGAATGTGCAAGAGGAAAAATTATATGATGATGAAAACCAGACACTCAAAAAAGATCAGGACTTTAATAAACAAACTGCTGCTCTAAAAGCAAAGTTGATCCCATCAAATGAAAAGACTGTTCTAAAAGTCAAACTAGGGGAAGAACCTAAACTTCGACTCACAAATCCAGACCACAGAGATATTATTCAGCATCCCCTGGAACAAGAGATCTTATGGTTCCTAGAATTTGATGGATCAGTTAACAAATTAGGGGCAGGGGCTGGAGTTTGGATACATAACAAACAAAATAGCCATGCAGAGGGTTGGGCGTATAGACTGAACTTTAGGTGTACTAACAACATGGCCGAGTATGAGGCTCTCCTAGGCCTCAAGTTAGTACAATCCCTACAAGCCATAAAAGTGTCAATTCTCGGAGATTCAGACCTAGTTATCCAACAAGTAAAAGGCAATTTTGTCACAAATGACAAAAGACTGAGATCCTATAAGTCTACTACTATTGAGCTACTAGAGTCCTTCACTGAATTCCAGATTGCCAAAATTCCTAGGGCGCAGAATCTTCACGCTCATAGTTTAGCCACATTTGCAAGTACCTGTAAGCTGCCTTTTGAGCCCCATCACTGTTTCACAGCCGAGGTAAAACACAGACCATCTGTCCCAAAAAATGTTAAGGACTGGCAGGTGTTTGATGATGACACACAAATAAACAATTTCTTGACTTTGCAGGAAGAGTTCTCAGGTCTTAACATTGACACTGAGACAACAAGTCAATCACAAAGACTTGAGACAGCAAGTCAATCACAAAGACTTGAGACAGCAAGTCAACCACAAAGACTTGAGACAGCAAGTCAATCACAAATACATGGTAAACACAATAACCAAGAAATATCACCCAAAACAGCTAATCAAATGCTACATCCTTCAATCTTCAACAAACACAACATACAAGAAATCAACCAAATTAAATATGAGGAGATAGCTGACTATGAAACTGAAGTGATACAATTAAAGGACAATTTTCTTCCAATAGGCTTAGCTCCTTTAGAAGACATTTTTGACTCCAATGATGTTCCCAATAAACCAATTTGCAGCCCCTCAACACTACCATAGAAGAGCATAACATTGGGACGGTTAAACAACCCAAAATCATAAAACTATCTGCTGCATTGCCTCCTGACCAAAATCCTAAATACATTGACCTTTTTAAAGAGTTTCAGGATGTGTTTGCATGGAGTTATGAGGATCTAAAATCCTATGACACCTTTGTAATACAACACACTATCCCACTCAAGCCAGATCAGAAGCCCTTTAAACAAAAATTGAGAAGAATCAATCCTATGCTTCTCCCAGCAATGGAACAAGAGGTACAAAAAATGTTTAAAGCAAGCATTATAGCACCAATTAGATTCTCTGATTGGATTTCAAATTTAGTCCCCACAAGAAAGAATACTGGTGAGATAAGGCTCTGTGTTGATTTAAGAAACCTCAACCAAGTATCCTTGAAGGATAATTACCCCTTACCCAAGATGGATCACATCTTGCAGAGAGTAATGGGGGCCTCAAGGATTTCCTTACTTGATGGGTTCTCAGGCTTCAATCAGATCTTAGTCCATCCTAATGATCAGGACAAAACTGCATTTACAACCCCATGGGGAACCTTTAAATATGTTAAAATGCTGTTTGGTTTGAAAAATGCAGGGGCTACATTCCAAAGAGCAATGGACATTGCTTTTGCAAAAGAGATTCATGACTTCCTTGTCATTTATTTAGATGATCTCACACCTTTCTCCAAATCTGACCAAGAGCACTTGAAACATCTAAGGCAGATATTCACAACTTGTAGGCAATATGGAATTTCCTTAAATCCTAAGAAATCCTTGTTTGGTCTAGAGGAAGGTAAACTGTTGGGTCACATTATTTCCAAAGATGGCATCAGAATTGACCCAGACAGAATCCAGGCCATCTTAAAAATGCCTCATCCAAGAAATATAAAGGAATTACAAGCCTTTTTGGGAAAAATCAACTTTCTAAGGATATTTATCCCAAACCTGGCTGAGCTGAGTAGATTGCTTAATGACATGCTTAAAAAAGATTCAAAAGTAAAATGGACAGTAGAAGCAAATCAAGCATTTGAAGGTATCAAGTTTTCCCTCACTCAAACCCCAGTCTTAACCAACCCTCAATTTGATAGGGAGTTCATCATATTTTCCTTTGCTTCCCAACACACAATTGATGCAGTTTTACTATAGAAAGATGACCAAGGAAATGAGAAACCCACTGTTTTCTTTAGTAAAGCTCTTAGAGATGCACCCCTCAAGTACCAGATCATGGAAAAACAAGCATATGCTTTGGTTAAAGCTATTAAGGACTTTAGGATCTACATCCTATACTCCCATTTAATAGCCTATGTACCTAGCCCAATTGTTAAAGATATACTTACTCAAGAGAACTTAGAGGGTAGAAGAGGAAAATGGATTTCTAACATTCTGGAATTTGATATTGAAATAAAACCTACAAAACTTATAAAAGGGCAGGGTTTGGCCAAATTAATGTCTAAAACAAATTTCCAAGCCCTGGACATCAACCAACTGGACAGTGAACCGGAGCTGGCGACTCCAAAGATCAATGTAGCCTTTGAACAATCCCCCTGGTATTCTGATATTTGTTATGTGTTACAAAACCTGTGTGCTCCCCCAGGGCTGTCCAGAACTAAATGTAGGTTCTTAAAAATGAAAGCTTTAAAATTTTGTGTTATGGATGGAAATCTGCTTTAGAAAAACCATGAGGGTATCCTATGAAACTGCTTAATTGAAAAGGAGGCTAACAAAATCATGGAAGAATTTCATGCAGGTGATTGTGGTGGACATTTGTATTGGAAATCCACTGTGGATAAGATACTGAGAGCTGGATACTATTGGCCTACTGTTTTCTCTGATGTCAAGAAATTTACCACTTCATGTCATAAATGTCAAGTGTTAGAAGGAAAGAGACAGTTACTGCCACTACCTTTAAGGCCTATTGCAATAGAGAGACCATTTTAGCAATGGGGCTTGGATTTCATTGGAGAAATTAACCCCTCATCTTCAGGCCAACATAGATGGATTCTAACAGCTACAGACTACTTCACAAAATGGATTGAGGCAATCCCATGTAGACAAGCAAATGACTCCACTATCATTCAGTTTCTTGAGACCAATATCCTTGCTAGATTTGGATGTCCTGACAAGATAATAACAGACAATGCTGCTGCTTTCAGATCTAAGAAGATGGTCAGCTTCTATCAAAAATTCCACATTACTTTGGGCCATTCTATTGCATATTATCCCCAAGGAAATGGCCTTGCAGAATCATCAAATAAAAGCGTCGTAAACATGATAAAGAAGGTGTTGGAAGAGAACAAAAAGAATTGGCATAAGAAACTTGTCAATGCCTTATGGGCAGATAGATTAACAACCAAGAGATCAATTGGGGTCAACCCATATGAGTTAGTCTATGGATTAGAAGCCAAATTTCCTTCATCACTAGGGATCCCTGTTATGAAGCTAGTTCAAGAAAGTCAAGCTGAGCTCAATGATATGCAAAGGAGGGTGAATCAAATTATATGCGTACAGCAAACCAGAGACCAAGTTTATAACAGAGTTCAAATCCTACAAGAGAAGCTCAAGAAAGCTTTTGACAGAAGGACCAAGGCTGAGGATTTCAACATGGGTGACAAAGTTCTCAAATGGGATTCAAGAAGAGAAAATAAAGGAAAGCATGGAAAGTTTAATTCCCTTTGGAGAGGACCATTTATCATCCAAGCAATACAAGGAAATAATACCTACTTTCTCAGAAACCTTGATGAAACTGAGTTGGATGAAGGTCCTGTCAATGGCAGGATGCTGAAGCACTATTTTGACTACCTTTCATGAATGCAGTATGGCTACCCTTGTACATAATTTACTATGTGTAGTAATTTACTATGTATAGTTTTTTCTCTAAGCAGGTGAATAATTTAATTTCAAGGATCTTGCAGAAGCGGGAAAAGACTAGACTGCAGCAGGTGTTATAAATATGTCAGTCTACAATTCTGAGGGTTCAAGGATGAAAAAACTTCAAGTTTGGAAGCAGTAGCCAAAAGGCTAAGGCATGCTGACCTGCTGTTCTTGGTCTTTCAAGAAGAAAAACCATCCCCATGTGGAGCCACTATTGGATACCTATACCAATAGGTTTCATATTTCATGATTGGCAAATTCAAATGCCAAATATGCTCTGCTTTGCTTGGTACAAAGATCCCATATTTCAAGGAAAGGCAAGGTGTGCACATGCCTTCATGTCTATAAAATTTTGATGGATGGTCCAACAGTCTAATCTGGATCATGCCATGTTTCAATTTTCTGTTGTAGAATAGAGAAAGAAATCTGTCCAAACTGTTCAATCTTGGCAGATCAGTAGTTAGGCAGAGAAACTAAGGTTCCCAACTGCTTAATTTGGGGCCTTGGAAGAAATAAGGGTAGTGTTATATAGGAAATCAATGCAAAAATCCAATGGAAAAGAAAAGGCACATAAAGGGTCTGCAAGTCTAAGTGCACCCTCCAAGAAGAAACAAAAAATGCTAGGCAAGTAGATGGGTAAGTAGATGGGGTTGCAGAAGTGGTGTTCTTTTCAAAAACTACATCATGCTGGTCAATACAAGGCAAACAACATAATGAAGCATGTCTAACTTCCCTTTTTTCCTAATTCATCACTCATTACTAACATCCCTTCACCAGGTGTTTAAGAGAGAGATTCAAGGTTTTATACTGGTCCTTATTGCCTTTAAAAGCCACATTTCTTGTGCAAAGTTCTTTTCATTTTGATCTACTCTTTAAACTAAGTTGTCTTCAAGAAAACTTAGTAATATCACTCCTCATCCACCTTCTCCCTCCATATTAACCTCTAACTTTTATTATCTAGCTCCCTATGTTTCCCTTTCGCTACTATTATAACACCATGGTGTATAAACCCTAAGCATTTTATAAATACCCCCTCCTTGGCACTATAGCCATATGATTCACTACCAGGGAATCAAATTGACATCTGGTCAGTCTGAGAACCCAAGCCTAACTTCTCCTCATCCCTCAGAAACTCATCTACTTAGCCCACCCTTCACTTTGCCTAAGAAACCTTGAAAAAACCCTTTTTTGTACCCTTATACCCGCCCAAAAGCAAAATATATGCAAAAACACACTTTATCCACCTTATCCTAAGTCTGGGACCCGTTTGCACGTTTATGCTAAAATTTTATGAAAATCCACTTTAGCCTAAGTTTTAAAGGCCGTGAGCGATTTTGCAAAAAACATTGAAAAACCATAGCTTCCGCCTTTTCCTAAAGTTTTCGGCTATACATAATTTGACAAAGAAATACATTACAAAGCATGATATTTATTAATATTTTGAAGGGTCCCGCTGGGCGCAAATTCCAAGGAAAACAATATTTTAATACCCACCCGACGCCGTATCATCCGTGCAAGTCAATGGCATGTCGACCATCCGATCAAGCCATTTCCATCCAACGGTTGACGTGGATATCGGACCGGCCCCGACGTCCGAAGAATATCGTCCGATATCTGTCAGACGCTGACGTCAGGCCGGGTCCACACGTCACCCCCAAATCGCATCAGAGCCCCCTCTGACAGATTCCTTTTCGTAGCTTCAGCGGTCCGATATGATACCGCTGTGGTTTCCATTTTTCCGCCAAACTGTCTGCCAGCGTCAGCGCTGCGTCACTGCCTGTGTCAGCGCCACGTCCACAACCTCCGTCTGCCATTGCTCCACCTGTTTGCCACCTCACCACCCCCGTGGACCACTCACAGGCCGCAACGTCACTTGATGACGTCATGCTGACGTCATCCGACCCTGACCCACCTGGTGACGTCATGCTGACGCAGCCAAAAAAGGCGCGAATGACCCAAAAAAGCCATATTTTTTCAATTTTCGCGTTCTTTTTGCACTTTTGCAAAAAACTGTTGTTGCACCCTCTGCATGCATTTTACGACCAATTGCACCAACTTGTTCAAAATCGACCAGAAGAGCTTCGGCGCGCCTACCCACCTGCATTGGTGACCCGGCCCATTGATTTACCAGGTATTTCTCCCTGCAAGTCTTCTCTAAGCCTGGTTTTTGTCTGTAATAACAAAAAAAACTCACTTAAAGTACTATAAACGCATAATTCACCGGAGAATTCCCTGCACCAGGTTCCCATTTAGAAATTTACCAGTCGAAATTCATTAGCCGAGCTTGTTTGGACCAAACTTTTATTGAAAACCTGCATTTTTGTTCGCGCAGTTGTGAACAGAAACCCGGAACCTACATCTAATTATTGAGAAAGGTCTGTTAAAGACTGAGATTTGCCCTCTCAAGTGACTGAAACAGTATTTCAATTGCTGCAAACTTTCCCTGTTACCCTTGATTTCTCAATTTACCACTTCACTCAGGCATTGCTCTTTTTCTATTGCCCAGTCTAAGAAACAAGCAGTCCATATACAAAACAGAATCTAAGTAATCATGGAGACTCCAGTTGCACCTGTGGCCCTCAATGTTGCCCCTTTGAATGCCCCTCAGAGAGAGCTGGAGTGGCGGGATTTGGCAGACTTGGATTACCAAATCTTAGAGGAATCCTCATCACGCAGCAAGTTCCACCTCCACCTGCTGAATGAGCTTAAGGCCAAACATGTGGATGGGACAGACATATTAGGCATTTGGGATTCCTTCCTCCCAATTTTCAGGCTCCTTCAGGTCAATCAATTCCTTGACCTGATTCATCTATGTGTTGTCTGCTATAACCCCACTCAAAGAGCTGTGCTTGACCCTTCAGGCTCAGTTGTATTCTACATGACCCCTGAGGGCATTAGAGAGATGCTATAGTTCAAGACTCAGAAGAAATTGGTCCCCTTGTCTCTATTGGATCTGATAAACCAAGGAGCTAAGATGCTGACAGATGCACAAGTCACAAAGCTCAACCAATTTTTTATTAAAAACTCTGACACTGTGCTGTGCCCTCCTATTTTTGATGGTTACCTCAATCAACTGGGTGTAGACCTTGCAGATATGATCAGTTCCATCTTGGGGTACAAATCAGTTGAATTTATTGATGAAAATGTACTGGTGATGATGACTATGTTTTCCCCTGGAAAAACTCCAATCTATTATGATTATGCCACATACATATCAGATAAGATGCATGAGCAGTTTTTGAACCTGTCAAGAGAGAAGGTGTTCAGATACACCTCCTACATCTACCACTTGATTCTGTATTATCAGCATGAGAAGTTCTCCTTCATTGTCAAGAGAATGGATGAACAAGGCAGTCCAAGGTCAGTAGTGTACTGGACCTCAATGTTTCATTGCAGAACCTACTCTCCCTACACTTACTATGAATTTATAGACCTCTTCATTCACCCAGCCATGTCCTTGTTCCTAAGCTCGCCTCCTCCAAGACTGACTGATGAGATGTAGAGAATCCTGCAGTTATCCAAAGTGTACAGCATTGGGGATTGGTACTTTTACCAAAACTACACCATAATCAGAATATATGGTTGTGAGTTACCCCCATACAGATTGCCCAAATATGTGCCCATGAGACTATTTGCCCTTGAATACTTCAGGCAATTTGGGAATGCTGATATGGTACACTTCTCAGGCAAGGGCAAGAAGGCACAACTGAACGTGAAAAATCAATTGGGTCACCTTGTTTTGAACAAAAGGGAAGGCTGGAAAGAAGCTGATAGAAAGCTAGAATGCCTTGGCCTGAAGACCAGTTTCCTCCGGAAACCCTATAACCCCAATCACTCCATATCATTCAGAAGGCTCAAATATAAGCTCTCTAGTTATGACCATGTAAGTTTTCCCCACATTGCAAAATATTCCAATCAACCAAAATGGAAAAGGGGCACACTGGAGGAACCGATCACACAAGAAGAACTGAATGAGAGAGCCAGAAGACATCTTCTGAAATTGGCTGACTTGGAACTTCCTGCACAGGTATTCTCTCTGCCAAAGCCTCAAGCAGGAGCAGCTGCCTCATCCTCCACAGCACATCAGGAGGCAGTCCAAACCACAAGTCAAGCTCCCAGTAAAGGCAAGGAAAAAGAGATGGTGCAACAGGTACAGCAGGCACAGGTTTATCCACCCCAACAGGTACAACAACAAAAGGAGCAGCCAGGGCAGGGGGAATAGACAGCAGAGGCCCCGATGGCCACACAACAACAACCAACACAAATGGCACCTCCCAGGAAAGACTCAAGGATTGACTCTTCTGTCCTCCAAACCCCTCAAAGGGAGGATGTAAACAGGAAAAGGGACAAAGAGACTCCCCTTACTGCCTCACCAACTCAAGGAGAGAAGAGGCAAAGGTTAAACCCTTTCTTTGAAGAAGAAATGCCAATGGGGCAAACTTCAGGTACAGGCCTGCCCAGCATGGAGGCGTCAGCCAGCTCCTTCCAACAAGAGCAAGATAGGGCAGCAGGAGGAGAAGTTATCTCCTCAGGTCAATGGAGGGAAGGTGAGAAAAGCATTAAGCAGCAATTTAAGGACATCAAAAGCAGAAATGAACCTTTAAGGCTGCAATTATATAATCATCTATTAAAAATGGCTCCCACAAACCAGCAAAGACTCATGTCTGCATATGATGCACATGAGGGAAAGATGATAATGAGCCATTTCACACCGGCAGTGCAGCAACCATAGTCAACTGTCGATTACATCAGGACCAACCTTGAGGTCCTGTCCAAAGACATCCACCCAATGGATCAAATTGAATTGCATAAACAAACGGGTGAGATGGTGTATGCCACCTTGGCAGATAAAACCCTGGTGAACTATAGGCTACAAAATAGCCTGAATAACACCACTGCACAACTTGAGCTGGAAAGGGCTTCCACTCAAGCAAAAGACAACAGGATCAAAGCTCTAGAGGAAATCATAATAGAGCTTGGACATGATCCTAAAGATGTCAAGGCAGTGCAGGAAATTCTGAAGTTGAGGGATGCTGATATGGCAGCATTGAGAAAAATAATAAAGATCCCAGAAACTCTTCATCCTCAAACAGAAGAGATTGCCCAATTCAGACAAGATAAGGATGCAGCTGCTATGCTGATGACATTATATAAAGAGCTCATCCACACCCAAGAGAAGCTGCAGGAATCAGAGGCTACCCTGCAGGCAGCATTACAGCAAAAGGAGGCAGGGAAAACCTCACAACCTCCTCCAGAAACAACAAATCTTGAGGAAATCCCTCAAACCACTTCCCCTCCCAGCCAGCAGATACAACAGGAAGCACCATCCACCTCAGCACCAACAACAGAGCAAGCTGAAAGCCTTGGCATGCAAAAACTGAGGAATGAAATTCAAGCCTTGGAGTCTCAAATGTCAAATTTAAATCAAGGCAAACACACTCTGGTGAAAATCAATGAGAAATATGACAAGTCCAAGCAGAATGTGGCTGAAAGAGAAAGGGAGGTAAAGGCTGTTAAGAAGAGAATAACTGAGCTAGAAAAAGAGCTCACACTGGACAAGGTGACAACTGAGCTCAAAAGGGTCCTGTGGGCCAATATTGGCGAGTCCATCACAGACCAGTGGGAGTACATTGAAGCCATCCATGAGCAAATAACGCTCATTGGAAAAGCACACAGAGAGATCCAACGTGCAAGGGCATCTCTAGGCAATATGCCTGAGATTGCCACTAAAATGATAAACGTGTTGAACTACAGGACAAGCTCCCAGCTCATCAAAATGGGAATTGGCAACAGGACTGAGACCATTTCACTGATCAAAAGGGTCTTAACATTAAGAAACCTGGTTCAGACCCTGGAAAGAAGAACCCAGGATATGCAAGCAGATGTCAACAAATTCCAGAACAGGTTCATGGCATTGCAAAACAGGGGTCTTCCTAGCTTGTTGGAGACATCAGGAAGGTTGCTCTCACATGAAAAATATGCCAAGAGAGTGAACACTTTTGCTGGAAATCAAAGTGCAGAGACAGCTAGTACATCAGCAGAAACATGACCAGCAACAGGACAGACCCTCTTCAACAGGGTGGAGAGTTTATTTTTTATTATGAATGAAATCACACACTTGTTTGATGAGCCTCCCCATTTTTACAAGTACACAGAGGCAGATGAGACCATGGGGTCAATTTTGAGGCATCAACTGCCTACACAGGATGTGTGGGATAATTTGATACAATTACTGTTAAATCAAAGTCAGTAATTATGTTATTACTTTTTGAAAAAAATTTAAGTTTTCATACACAGGAAGATAAAGACACATCAGCAGGTATGCAGAAAGAGGCTGAGCCAACTCAGCACAAGTATTCGGCCACCATAGCAGCACTAGCAGTCACAGGTGACAGGGACGAGAAGCTACAGCAGGACAGAGCTGCACAGACACGTCATTCAGCAGTTATATCAAAGCGCTCAACCGACTCCGTGAGCTCCAAAGGTCAAATTGTTCTGACAGGAGTTAAGAGCCTTTAATGCTTCATTAAAGATTGTAATAACTTTTTATCTGCAATTTCTGTACGAGTTAAAGTAGATATTTTTCTCTCAGATGACTCAATACCTGAGATATTTTGTATGAGACACTTCTATATATTCCCCCTCGCATTAGTTAGCAGGGGTTGGACATTGGATGTAAGAGATTGTTCATATCTATTTTGCTCCTCTTTTACTGTAATTCTCAGAGAAGTAATACAAAGGATGATGGAATTTCCAAAGCTCTGTGTTGTTTGATCTTGTCTTGTGCTTAGCTGAAAGTTGCAGGATTCCGGCGTATCTCATGACTCAATAAGTTTCTCTTGTAACTCTTTGTTATGTGTTTGTTATCTTTCATATACCTTTCATGTTTCCCATGTTCAAACAGTTAATAGTAAGGAAAAAGAATAGTTCCAGGACTTAATCACAGATTACCCTAAACTCAATCTAAGCTATTTTGAATGTCTTTTCTTTAGTTATAGTAATGAAAGCGTAATTCTTAAATGCTACCATTTCACACTATATCATCACAGTGATTATTGTTTCAGGAATTCAATTTTGCTCCTGAGGAATACATCCCTTTCTCACATCCCAGCTTAGTGAAAAATTCTTAACTGCTTTTCATTGGTTGTTTGCACTCCATTATCACAATTTAAAGCTTGTTTCATGAAGTATCTAAATGGCCCTGTAACTCCAGCTGCATCAAACTTAGGACTTCAAAAAACCAACAGCCACAGACTCCATTTCCCAATGGATTAATTTTACCTGCAGAACTACACTTTAAAATTTCAGAAAGACATCATCCCAACCAAACATAAACCAAAAACCTTAACTTCATAACTAGCCTAAAATTTCCATAGAACAGAGACAAACCTTAAAGAGAGAGCCCTCTCTGATTACAGCTGGGCTAGAAGCTGTAATCCAAAGATTGGTTAGTGGTTACCCTGGCCGTATTCCCTTGGGAGTCATAGGGAACAACCTGGGTGATAACAGATGCTATGATTTCTATAGATCAAGTGTGTTGACCAAGATTGTTATGATGTTGATAATGTGAGTTGAGAAACCTTATGCTTAATGAAAATTTTCAATAAAGAGATACATCTAAGGAACCCAAGATAAATACCTCCCTAGATAAGAGGGAGTGTTGATTTTTGGGTAGCTGCTGAAGGTATTCCTGAGCTACACAAGTTAAAATAAAAAGAAATAAAAAATTGATTCAATTTTAAATTCAATTTAAGTTAAAATTAAAAGAAACAAAATTAATTTTAAATCTAATTTACAAAGAGACATGTCTCTTTTGGGAAACTATAGCTATTAAAAGATACTCGATACAATCACAACACACATCAATAATGTATTATTTTCTCTCTCTTACACATGGAAGCAACTCTAAGGAAGAGGCCAAAGTTTTCTAAGAAGTTGAAATTTCTATGTGTAATTACTTAATGATGTTCATATATCATTTGAAGTAACTACTAGATGAAAAAATTCATGCTTATGTACTAAGCACTATAAAATCAACAAATCAATATTGTATATAAGATATTACTGAAATTTTATATTCATTGATGAATTTAAATTTAAATCAATGCCATTACAAACATGTCTCAAGTACACTTCAATAAATTTAAAATTACATTTTCATAATTATTCATATAATAAAGCAAGTTTAAGAAGTTGATTCTTGAAAGTGTTGTAATGAAGTACATGCTTGCTAAAATTTTTAGGAATGTGCATGTAGTATAGAAATGTATGCACATTCTTTTTAACCTTTATGCATGCTCGTGCACATCGTATTGACGGGTTTTGAGTTCTTGACCATAGTCAGCAGAGGGAAAAGGAGCTCCCAATGCTAATACTTTCCTATCAAACTCAAGCATCATGGATGAGTCGTCAAACCATCACATATGACCTCTAAAGGGTATCATTTAACTCCAAGTGAGATATGGCTACTATGAACAAGTTAGATATGAACCAATGTTAGGTCTCAAGGTTTTACCAAGGTTATGGGAGGAAGATAAGAGTCTTGTGCCCTTATGTTATAACATCATTTAGCACTCTAGTAGACTTGATGCTCTTGTATGGCCTTGGGCAGCCTTTTCCCACACAAAATTGATTTTATATTAAAAACAATATTTCAAACTCCATACGCGACTCTGCCTATTCAAAAGCACATACATATGGAGGTTCTATAACTACATACCAGCATATCCCTTTTTTAATATGAAAAAATAAAATAATATGCTACTTTTCAGGCAAGGTTCATGGGTTTTATTGAGAGGCCACATAAAAGAGCCCGTAGAACAACTGAATTAACTAATTTCAGGTGGTATATATACACACCTTTGGTAGGCCTAAAGGACATAAGAAAAGAGCTATCAACATTATACCCATTTTTCTCCTAGATCAAGTCTGATTTTCTGTGCCTCTTCCACTCCCAGTCTCTATGTAAATCTTGGTTTCCTTTACAGTGATGTTCGTCATATTTATAGCATCTCCTTCCATTTGTTAGAGAGGTTGTCCTCGTCGCTTTGTTTGGACTATTAATTTATGGTATGTTCTATGCTTAGTTCAATTTACTTCAATTTCGTCTTATTAGCCACTGATTAGCAATCACATTAACATATAGTAAAATGTAGATAGAACATTAATAGATCGACATAAAACAAGCCAAGACAAGAGACATCAAATGTGGTGGCTAGCCAAGGACAAACTCCAATGCAGAGAAACCCTTTGATGAATTCTTCTTTAATCTTCAATAGTTCAGCAGAGAGAGAAATGGTACAATTGTACATATTTGAAATTTTTATGACAACAGTAATAGAAACGCTAACCAGCACTTGCAAAGTAGAACAAATGGTCCACAAATGACCTTGATTCAATCCTTGATCAACTCAACCTTAAACCATAATGAAGGGTAGCCCAAAAAATCCAAACGAAATGTTCAAAATAGGTCAACGAATTGGAAGCCCTGCGGTTTGCCCTAACCAGTCAATGTTTGTCACTTTTTTGGTCAAATCAAGTCCTCGGATGGAAGATCAATATTTCAGCTTGCTTGAAGGAGACTCCCCACACTAGGCCATAGACAACATGCCTCCCTCACTAGTCAACATAGTCATCCCTTCCTTGTTGCACCTAGGTCAATGAAAGTCAACACAGAATAGACCTGTGTCTTCCTCCTTCCTGCATCTTCCTTGCTTCTTTGGCGGCATCCTTCTTCTTCCATGTGAGAGCTCCTCCTTGTTAACCCAATCAAGTAAGGAGAGTGAGAAAAAATAAGATAAGATGAGATGAGATGAGTGAATAATGACTAAACTTCACTTGTATGTATATAATATGTTGTTGAGCTATGGAAAAGGTATGAATTTGACATTTATTTCATTATATTTTTCTTTAATCATATTCCCTTTGTATTTTAAGATATCGATATATCAAAGAATTCTAGCAAAAAATAGGGAGTTATTGATTATTGCAATTTAGCTAATTATTGTCTTTACTCATTTAGGAAAAAGATAAAATGGAAATTACCATTCCAGGGAAAAAGACAAAGTGAAGTAACTGCTATTCCTTCACCAGGAAGCAGTATCTAGACAGCAGGCTAAGAGTGGAACACACAATTATGGAAATGGACAGAGAAGATCACAGCATCAGCGTAAAAGACAAAGCGCTAACTGAAGATGCAGATTTAGCGGATCTCTCGAGATCTCTTGATCCTAAGAGATCGTTGTACTACTTTATCCACTGTTACTATTTTGTCATTATAAAAGGGACAACGATTGTAAAGAAAAGGGGGATCGCTATTCCAAAATTAATATGTTATTTTTACTTTTATATGGTAATTTTGCTAATATAATATATTGCATATGGCTTTTTATCTCCTTCCTATCCAAGAACTTCTCTGATTGTTGCGTCTGAAGCATCAGTTGAAATTTGGAATGGAAAATCCCAATTTGGCCCCGTAGCACTGGGGTTGTTGATACAAGCTCTTTTAGATCCTCAAAAGCACGATCACACCTATCTGTCCAAATAAAATTAATATTTCATGTTAGTTCATATAAAGGTGTAGCAATCTGAGAAAAATGCTTTATAAATCTTCTATAATAACCAGAAAATCCCAAAAAACTTCATACCTTTGTTTATGTGTTAAGGGTAGGCATTAACAAAATTATTTGAATTTAAGTTGGACCTACCTGTATTCCAACTGCTAAGATATAATGACCTAAGATGAGTCCCTTGGTCATCATTATATGACACTTTTCATCGCTCAAACAGAGCCTGGTGGCAATGCATCTTTGCAACACTTTTTCTAATGTTTGTAATGTTGGCTCGAAATCATCCCCATAAGGTGTGAAGTCATCCATATATACTTCGAGCCCTTCATTTATTAAATCTGAAAAAATGTTGAGTACAACCCTCTGAAATGTGGCAGGGACATTGCATAGCCCAAAGGGTAAGACCCTACAAGCAAATTTCCCCAAGGACAGGTAAAAGTAGTTTTATCCTGATCTTCAGGGGCAATCTGAATCTGATTATATACACTGAAGCCATCTAGGAGAGAAAAGGATTTATTTCCTGCTAATGCGTCCAATACCTGATCAATGAATGGAAGGGCAAAGTGGTCTTTCTGGGTTGCTTTATTCAGTTCTCTATATTCAACACATATCCACCACTTTCCATTCTTTTTCGGCACCACTACTAATGGAGAGACCCACTTGTTGTTAGATATTGGGTAGATAAAGTTTACATCTATATTTTTTTGCAATTCAGCTTTCACAATATCCTTAAGATGAGGATTTAATCTCTGTTGGGGTTGGCGAACGGGTCTAGCATCCTTTTCTATATAGATGTGGTGCATACACAACTGAGGATCAATTCTTTTCATGTCTGGGTAATCCCATGCAAAGGCTTCTTTATATTTTATCAGGAGTTGAACCATCTTTTCTTCTTGTTTAGCAGTAAGGTTTTTGTTAGTGTTCAAAGTTTTTCCTGGCTCAATTTCTATGGTTTTACTATTGTGAATAGAGGTGGTAGGTATTGATTAATCGTGAGTATCTTTCAGTGGATATTCTTCTACTTCATTATCGAATGTTGTTTTGATCATGTGACATTTTAGAAGGGATCTGGTTTCTAGTTGGTTAATAAAGTTGTCAATGATGTTGTCCTTTGTTTGGTCTTTAAATTCGAGGGCATCTTCTATGGTTAGTGGTGATCTAATGTTTTCAGTTACGTCTGATATAGGTTGTTTTTTTGGTTTTGATTATTGTTAAACTAGGCTGGGCTGGAGGATACAAGGCTAAATTCTTTACATTGCTTCCTCTTGCTATAGTCATGCTACCTTGTCGACAGCCAATGTAAGCGCCAGCAGTTGCTAGCCAAGGTCTACCTAGAATTAAGGGCTGTACATTTAGTCGGTTTTTAGGATTAATGATCATAAATTCTGTAGGGTACTCCCAGGAGTCTATAGATACCACTACACGATGTAATGTGCCTTCTGGTTTGACTACCGATCAGTCAACCAACTCCAATAAGTTTTTGGTTGTGTCTAATGATGTAATGCTAAGTTTTTGACAAGTGGTGGTTGTAAGAATATTGATTGCAGCTCCTAAATCAACTAAGGCATTGGGGAAGGAGCACCCATTGATTTGCACCATGACTATAGGATTTCCTGGGTCCTCATATTTTACAGGTGCTTCCCTCCCTGATAAGAAGTCAGATAGGGTACCAACTACTTGGACAATTGGATTAGTTGTTATTTTCCTCTTTGGATTTTTTATACATAATTCTTTGATAGTTTTTGTGTAAATCGGGATGTCTTGTATAGCCCGGAGGAGTAGAATTTTTATACGCAATTTCTTTAGTTCTCCTAGAAGATCAAAATTAGGATGTTCTATTGGGTGAGGTATGATCAGTCGTTCTGGGAATGGAGGAGAAGAGGTGGTTGTTTGTTCATGAGTTTTCTGTCTAAGCAGATTCTCTTCTTGTAATGTTTGTTCTATAGATAATGGATTTTCAGTTTGAGCATTTTTATCTCCCTCTGATTCTATTATACGCCCAGATCTTAATTGAAGGTTGTTGCACTCCCTTAACTTTGTTTCTGGTTCTGGTCCTTCAATTATTTGCACAAATTGAACCGGTCTATTGTTGGGGTTTGGGTTGGGTTGGTCTGGGAGTTGCAGCCTTAAGTTGGTCTAGGGATTTTGTTGCAATGTATAAGGTGTTGGCAATGTAGGTTGAGGGAGAGGAATCATTCCAGCTCGCTGATTCATAGGTCTTTGCCAGTTCAACTGCCAGGTTTGACTCTGCGAGGTGGAGAGTGACCATTGTTTTGAATATGCATTATTTTGCCAAAATGGTGGACAGTAAGTAAAGTTCGGCCCATTGGTTTGATTTGTTTGATTTGGCCATGGTGATATGGGGAATGGCTGCTATGACTAGTTGGGGAAAGGTGGTTTATTCTGCCACATTCCATTATACTGCTAAGCATTATAGTGAGGAGGCTAAAAAGAAGAGGATGGATCAACGGGCATACCTGTTTGTTGTGGCTGCCACTGGTAGTGCTGATTTAGTAGGTAAATTGGTTATGTTTCTTCTTCTGCTTTTTGTAGACTACTTTTAGTCTTGGGAGTGATGGGAATCTTTCTGTGGCATGATATTTCATAAAAATAGCGCATATTTTGACTATATCCAGTGGGAACTCTTTGTGGCTATGCTTCTTTTTGCATCTAGGGTAGAATATCGCCAAATTTTGTTCTGCTTCTGCTTGCTTTTGTTTAGCTTGCATAATGTTGAACTACGTTGTCAGAATCCCTAAAATATCAGTTTTGAAATCTTCTAGTAGATTGCCAATTTCTGTGTGGGTTATACCTCCACCAGAGATCTTGTTATCCCTTGCGATTATGTAACGTTCTATTGGCTTCAATCTTGTGATGCCTCTTGAACTCCTGATACACAAATCAATGATGTCAGCAAAATTTTCCTCATATATGTCACCTTTGCCCATAATGTTTAATGTTTCAATCCATTTTTCTTTCATCCCCTTAATTAGTGTAGTTTGTAACACATTATCAAGCAAGGGTAAAGATGCATAAGGAGATCTCTAGAGATTGTATTGAAAGCATTCTACATATTCCTCTAGTGTTTCACTAGGTCTTGCTGTCATTTGAAATATTTCATCCTTTAATTCTCTGGATCTATAACAGTCCTGATATTTTTTTATAAAAGCAGTTTCCATCTGATCCCAGTTGTTAATAACACCTCCACCTAACCCCATAAACCATCATAAAGCTACTCCTTTTAATGTGGAGGGAAATAATTTTAGTTTTTAGGGATCAGTGGTATAGTCATACCCTCGGCATAATACATCAAACTCAAACAGAAATGCATTTGGATCTTATGATGTTAAGCCATGGAATGTAGGGATATTCTGGAGAGGAATGGCCTTCATAGGTGCATTAACTGCAATGTCCACGATGGGATACTACAGTGTGGAGGTTTGAGGTGTTTGTTGGTTCTGGGCCATTTGATCACATATGTGCCAATACCCTTCTAGGATTTCCAGAGGGTTATTCCTAGGATGACTAGAAAGAGTAGGAATGAGCTTAACAACACTTCCCTAGTATGGGATAATGAGTGTTCCTTTCTGAACTACTATATGGGGGAATCTTGGCTCCTCAGGTTCTTCTGCTTTGTTTTGGATAATCTTGACAGCAGTCCCCTTATCTGGGTTGTTGAGTCTTTGAACTATTTCAAGAGGGGATCTTGGCTCTTCTATTTCCCCTGTATCTCCTCCTCCTTCACAAAGATTAGTAGAATTCCCTTCTTATAAAGAAATTGGGCGAGAATTCTCAATTTCTTGAAAATCTTGCTCAGTCTCTTCTGTTTTGTTGTGCACCTCAGTAAAGGCTACAGATGGTGAGCCTGTGGCCTGAAGGGAGCCAGTAGATTGTCTAGAAGCAACTTTTCTAGGGCCCACTGATGGCTAAGATTCAACTTTCTTAATGATATCGTCTATTAAGGTTGATCGACCAAGGGTCACCGGTCCCTTAGCTTTGTCAAGTTTGGGTAGTGGTTTTGGATTATTTTCAAGTTTTTTCTTCTTAGTCATACACACAATTCAAATATTTATTTCTACCCTAAGTCTTTAGCATTTCTACTAGAAACCGGGCAGGGGAGCATGGATTTTACATGCTTTGTATGCAAGTTCTTACCTTCCATTTTTAATACCCAATTCTCTCCTAACAGGCACTCATCAGATGCACACTACTCTTTTAAAAAATGGCTACACTCTCCCCGACAATGGTGCCAAAATGTTGAGTGATAAAAGGTTTCCCTTTAACTCCTATTTATCCTACATTAATTATCAATTGGGGTAAGACTTTCTATTTCAAGAGTGTACACAGTTTTTTGGGATTTTCTGGTTATTATAGAAGATTTATAAAGCATTTTTCTCAGATTGTTGCACCTTTATACTCACTAATAAGAAATATTGATTTTATTTGGACAGATAAGTGTGAACATGCTTTTCAGGATCTAAAAAAGCTTGTATCAACAGCCCCAGTGCTAAGGGGCCCAAATTGGGATTTTTCATTCCAAATTTCATCTGATGCTTCAAACACAGCAATCAGAGCCATTCTTGGACAGGAAGAAGATAGAAAGCCATATGCAATATATTATATCAACAAAAATCTATCTCCTGCTGAATTAAGCTATACTGTGACTGAAAAAGAATTCTTAGTTGTAATATATGCTGTAAATAAATTTAGACACTATATAACTCGATATCCTATAGTTTTATATACAGATCACTTTGCCATTAAGTATTTAGCAAATAAACTAGTTACAAATGGAAGAGTGACAAGATGGTTGATTCTCTTGTAGGAATTTGACATCACAATTAAGGATCGACCTGGGAAAGAAAACCCTATAACTGATTTTCTCTCACAAATGCCAAAGCCAACAAATGTAGCAGCAGTTGAGGATCAGTTTCCTGATGAAAATTTATTTGTCGTTACTATTAGAACAACATGGTATGCTGATGTCACAAATTACTTGCCAGTGGGCAAATTACCTAAGCACCTAACGCCTAACGAATGAAAACAAATAGTGCATCGCAGTACCCAATTCTCTTGGATTGGGGGCTACTTATTCCATACAGGGGTAGGTATGCACATCAGAGGATGCGTCCGAGAAGATGAAGTGTTTGACATTCTAAAAGCATGCCACGATGGGTTGTGTGGCGAACATTTTGCAGACCACATAACCAATCACAAAGTCTTACAAACATGCTATTACTGGCCTACTATCTTTAAATATGCTAAAAAGTTTGTTCAAGCCTATGATAGCTGCCAGAGGGCGAGACGCACTGGACAATCTAATGAGATGCCTCTGAACCCGCAATTAGTAATTGAGCCTTTTGAGCAATGGGTGCTAGATTTTATTGGTCCTATTAACCCATCATCAAATCAGAAAACATACATACTGGTTGTAATAGAGTATGTTACTAAATGGGTTGAAGCACAGGCACTACCAAGAGCTACAGAGGATTCAGTGATACATTTTCTTTTCCAATTATTTGTTCAATATGGCCTACCGAGAGACATAATTACAGATGGAGGACCACAATTCCTAGGTAACAAGATTGCTGCAACATTGAGGAATTACCATATTCTGCACAAAATTACAACTCCATACCACCCACAGGAAAATGGCCAAGTAGAAAGTACTAATAAGGTGATTGAGGCAATACTTACAAAAACAGTTGCATCACATAGACGTGACTGGGCTTCAAGATTGCCAGAATCCTTGTGGGCATACCGCACAACGTGGAGAAATACCACGGGATATTCACCATATCAATTGGTATTTTGTAAAGAACCCATCTTCCTAATCGAATTCGAGATTCAAACATTAAGAATAGCGCAGGAGGTGGGTTTGAATTTAAATGAAGCCCAGACCAATAGATTACAGCAAATCCATGAGCTAGATGAAATTAGGCCCTCAGCTCTTCAACGCACAGCATTAATTCAACAATAGAGGGTGAAGTGGCACAATGCCTTTATTAAAAATAAGATCTTCACGAAGGAGATTGGGCACTCCTATATGATGCAAGGTTCCAGGACTTCCCTGGAAAACTCCAGACATGATGGCTTGGACCTTATGAGATACAAAAAGTGCATGATAATGGAACCATTACATTGACAACCATTGATGGATTTGGACATTCTTTCAAAGTGAATGGTCATCGAGTGCGGCTTTATCACAAACCGCTTACTAGGGAGTCCTTTTACCAATATTTATGGGAATATTCCACCATCCAAATTCTCGCTGGGGACATTAACCCATCCTCAGAATCAATCCACTGAACAATTTCTTCGTTTTGAATTTTGTATATAAACTTTTCTTTTTTAAAATTTTCTTGTATAAACTATTTTTGTACTGATTTTTTTTAGTGTTGTTCCATTTAAGGAACAACAGATTTTTTTTATTTAATTTTTTGTGCTACTCCTCTTAAGGAACAACTGTTGTTCCTCTTAAAGAATAGCAGCCATTCCTCATAAGGAACAACAAGTTTGCGTGTTTTTATTTGTGATGTTCCTCTTAAGGAACAACTGTTGTTCCTCTTAAGGAATAGCAGTTGTTCCTCTTAAGGAACAACAATTGTGTGCGTTTTCATTTTTGTTGTTCCTCTTAAAGGAACAACTGATGTTCCTCTTAAAGAACAACAATCGTTCCTCTTAAGGAACAACAGTTGCGGATGTTTATATTTTTTTTGTTCCTCTTAAGGAACATCAGTTGCTTGTGTTTTTATTTTTGTTGTTCCTCTTAAGGCACAATTGTTATTCCATTTAAGGAACATCAGTGTCCCTCTTGAGGAACAATAGTTTTGTATATGTTGTATGTTTGTTGTTCCTCTTAAGGAACATTTGTGATCTCTCTTAAGGAACAACAACCGTTCCATTTAAGGAATAGCAGTTTTGTGTATATTCTATTTTTGATGTTCCTTTTAAAGGAACAACTGTTGTTCCTCTTAAGGAACAACAGCTGTTCCATTTAAGGAACATCAATATTGTGTGACTGTATTTTCGCTGTTCCATTTAAAGAACAGTTGTTGTTCCTCTTAAGGAACAGTTGCTATTCCTCTTAAGGAATAGTAGCCGCTCCATTTAAGGAACAACAATATTCACCTGCTTGTATTTGTACTATTCCATTTAAGGAACAGATGCTATTCCTCTTAAGGAATAGCAGTCGTTCCATTTAACGAACAATAGTCCCGATTACACTTGTTTACATTGTTTCGTTTAAGGAACAGTTGTTGTTCCCTTTAAAAGGAATCACAGCTATTTCATCTAAGGAACAACAGTTTCGTATGCGTGTGCTTTATGTTTTTCCATTTAAGGAACAATTGTTGTTCCTCTTAAGGAACAACTGCAGTCCCTTTAAAGGAACAATAGTTTCATCATTTCTTATTGTTCCTTATAAGGAACATAAATTTCTCTTTGGTTTGTTTTTATGTTGTTCCGCCGAAGTCTCAACACTTTTATTTGCATATGTTTTACTTGTTGTCGTGCCAAAGGATCAGCACTTTGATTTGTGTCTGTTTTACTTGTTGTTCTACTTAAGGAACAACTGTTGTTCCTCTTAAGGAACAACAATTTCGTGTGAATTTTTTTTTTTATCTTTCTGTCGTTCCTCTTAAGGAACAACAGTTTTGTGTGCAGTTTTTTTTTTGTTGTTTCTCTTAAGTAACAACAGCCGTCCCATTTAAGGGATAACACATTTTTTTTTAGTGCATTTTTTGTGAATAATGTTTCACTCTTCATGATCCTTTGAAAGAAAGAATACAAATTTATGCAAAGATAGAAAATTAGAGGTTGCTAGAATAAGAAAATCAAAGAAAAATTATCATCTTTAATGAGATTGCTTTGTATTGATTAGAAAAAGGGAATGACACAACTATCTATATTACTTTGTTTTCCTTATCTTCACTAAAACTCAAATTGATTGTTGATTTTTATCATGTTGGTTCTTCCCTAATTCTCATAATTCTCTTTTATTATTAATTAGTCAATAAGAATAAGGGCATATTTTCTTCTATTGATATGTTCAAACTTCTTCCACCATCCCTACTCTTAAGGAGTGTTGAGCCATCGTCTATATATAAATAGGAAGTGCTATATAAAAGAAAAAAAGAGATGAGAAAAAAATATATATGCTCACTAACAATTCTATGATTTGGTAGATGGAGGATAGGGGGTCTCATCGGGAGCCAGCCTACCATGACCATAAGGAAGCAGTCAAGTGGCATTCCCACTATGGCCACCACATGAGGGATATGATCTAATGGATACATCAGAAAAATAAAATTCCTTGGAACATGAGGTCTCATCACGAGCTAGCCTATCCACCTTTCACTCCTTCCCAGTGAATGGAATTGTGATTCATCTGGTTACCAAGCCAGCACAATGGCCTCCATTCTGACATCACAAGGCACTTTCCTAGGCATACATAAAGGATTATGGTTCCAAAGGGTGAAAAAGAAACTTTGTCAAGGTTATAAACCCCTAGGGACAACAGAGCTCTGCTGATGGTATTGGAGTCATATTTTTCAACATCAATAGTAATTATAAACCCTTTTATTATTTCTTTATCTTTATTTCAAAAGAGATTACGTTCCCAATTCCTTTTGAACCTTTTATGCATGAAATATCATTTAAAAATTCAATCGTAACGGTTTAAGTGGAATAATGACCGCATAGCATTTTACCTACGTCAGCTATCATTTTCCCTTTTTCGCATCACTCCATAGCATCTCCATATCTATTCATAATTTTCATTTTATGCCTCGATTTCAACAAATCGATACTTTTTGTGACCTTGTCATGAATATGTACACCTTGCCTTTCTTACATTGTACAATTGTCGTCAAGTACGTCGCTTCTCCATTTAACCGGTCGAGGATGACCTATCATTTTTCAGGGGGCGTGGGTGACTTCCAAAATACTCCTACATACATGTCAGCCTTTTATTTGGGTGTACTAGACTGCATTAGATCCCATAATAGCATGTTTTAATAGTATTGATGTTAAAAAAAAAGAGTATATTAGAAGAAATAAGTGATGAAGTAGAAGCAAGAGCAGAAGCCACTCAGGAAGTGGCAGACCAAACTAGGATTACCTCTCCAAAGGAACCTAGTCAGAACAATGCAAACATAGAAGATATGTTCCAAACATAGGAAATGGAAGCTAGTCAGGGAAAAGACACAACCCTTAGAGAACAAAACCCAACTGAGCAGCCGAGTCCAGTAAGAATAGAAATGGTTAGGGAAATATCTATTCCTTCGAAGAATAAGAAAAGTGAAATTAAGAGGTTGTGAAAGGAATAGTAAAAGCTACAAAATTTAGTGAAACAACTCAGACAAAATATAAGGACACTAAAAAGGGGGAAAATCTCAAGAAGAACCCCGAAAACAGTGAATGCAGCTATTCAAACTAAATTCCATGATACAAGGGCCACGGAGACTCAAACCGAGCCCATACTCATTCAAAACGATAAGGAACAGCATGTAGCTATTACAGAAACAGCGACTCAAACAGAAAATGCACATTTCTACAATATAGCTATTCAAACAGCGGCATTATCCTCCTACAATGCGGTTACCCAGATAGAAAATCTCCTTGTCCATAATAAAAGAATGCAGACCTCATGCATTCGATTCCATGATAAGGGGACGCAGACTATAGGCACTCAGTATTGCAATAAAAGTACCCAGATAGATCTCCAAGCCAAAGATGTTTTGATAGGAAACAACCTTGGTATAACAAAACTCCAAGAGGACCTGGCACAGGCTCAACTGACTATAGAGAAGCTTAAGGAAGAGATTGTTCCTCAACAGAGATACCAAGAATTAAAGAAACAATTAAGGGATATCAATGCATCAAAAAATGAATCCTTCGATAAATATCGGAGGGCAGAAGAAAGAGTTGAAAAGATAAAGAGCAGACTGGAAATAGTCATGTGCCACACAGATACTCTCTGTTCCCTTTATACAGATGTTTTAGCATGCAGGTCCCCTGCCAAGAACTATGCTTTATTTTTATTATAAAGGTATTTACAGTTAAAAATTAAGGCTATTAGGGTAGGGAAACCCATAGAATTAAAAGTTGTTGAGGATTTTATAAATTATTGTAAGCACGATGGAGTAAAAGTTCAACGATTACTCTGTGAATTTTATCTACATAATTTTATATTGGAAGAAGAAATGGAGAAGAATCCCAGTCCTTTTGTGGGTTATATATAGTTTCAAGCGTTCATTTCATTTTCTATTAACCAGTTGAAGTGGCTCAATGCCCATAACACTTTTCAGAGGCAAGAAAATGGGTTAGACCTTTGGGTTAGGGCTAAACCGAAAAACCCATTACAACTACTGGCTAAACATAAAAGTCTAATGCAAAAGGAAGGAGTAATCCAGACCTTGGGACCCATCCACAAAGGAATTGTCCAGCAAGGGATATAATATTTGCTCTCTATCAAAGACAATTCCTTGGCAACAGCTAAATTCAGATGGAAGACTTCCAATCAAAATATAAAGGACAGATATTCAACTACAAAAACTTTAAAATAGTTGTAGATCGTCTCATTACCTATAGTAACATCATCTTGAGGGAAATCTCGTATTAGCTAGGTTGTAGGTTTTGGAGCCCTATTATCTGGTATCTTGCAGAAGGGTATAAAGCTATATATGAATTGCCTGAAGGGCAGACAGGGCCCATCTTTGAAGTTTTGGCTAAAAGTCATGGTTTTAGACCACCTCATGACATTCCCTCTCCAGCCTATTCTTTGACTGCTTTGCACACAAACTACATGGTTTTCATGAGGGCATGAAAAAGGGTAAGAAGGGGAGTGTGTTGAGCTATGGAAAAGGTATGAATTTGACATTTATTTCCTTATCTTTTTATTTAATCATATTCCCTTTGTATTCTAAGATATCGATATATCAAAGAATTCTAGCAAAAACTAGGGAGTTATTGATTATTGGAATTTAGCTAATTATTGTCTTTTCTCTTGTAGGGAAAATATAAAATTGAAATTACCATTCCGGGGAAAAGGACAAAGTGAAGTAAATGTTGTTCCTTCACCAGGAAGCAGTATCCAGACAGTAGGCCAAGAGTGGAATGCGCAATTATGGATATGTACAGAGAAGATCACAACATCAGTGCAAAAGGCAAAGAGCTAATTGAAGATGGAGATTTATCAGATCTCTCAAGATCTCTTGATCCTGAGAGATCGTTGTACTACTTTATCCACTGTTACTCTTTTGTCATTATAAAAGGGACAACGATTGTAAAGAAAAGAGAGATCATTATTCTGAGATTAATATTGTATTTTTACTTTGATCATCGACTCTCATTGTTGAAACAGAGTACGAACTGGTTGTAACCATTTTGCATATGATTAATACATAATATAGTTGACGTTCCTTCTTTCATACTGAATTAAACCGGCGGAGCTTCACTAGCGGCTAAGGGCCCAGCCCTGGTGGATTCACTTGATGTTCTTGTACCATTCCTTTACAATTTCTGACGTGTGATGGTTTGGTTTGGTTTCTAGTCACATTGCTTTACTATTTCTTATTTCCAGATTTAATGAATTGCTCGGTTTTATATGTTGTAACTGAATTGCATTGTTGTTCCTTCTCATCATAACAAGATTACTATTTTTTGCAAATATATTGTTGTGTTGTTCATTTCAATTACGAAGCTCCACTGTTCATTCTAGTAACCTAACTTTGTTGTTCATTGCGGTTATATATATTTTTTGTTCATTTCTATTATATAGCAATGTTGTTCATTTACTTTTTGCAATCATTTAGCTTTACCTTTTAGCATTCCTACAGTTAGCATAATCAATTTATTTCCATCAATTGCAGTAGCATTGTTGCCATTTCCAATTGGTTATTTATTGTGGTGTGTGTGAGATTAACAACTGTAAAGAACATTGGCTATTACTGTCAAAGCTCTCAGATTGAGGATTTTATTTATGCTTGATTTAGTCTACATCAGTTAAATAGGGAATGAGTTATTGATGTTGTGTCCTTGAGTGATAATTTCTGTTAATTTCCTAAATGAATGATTTAGTTTCAGAGCATTGAGCTTCTTTTAATTTCAAGTAAGTTTTATTTCAAGCATCCATTTTCTCTTGTATTTGAAAGCACTATGCTGCAATTTCGAAACATTACTCTTGAGTAAATAGCCACCACAAACTTTGTACACTCTTGAAATAGAAAATCTTACCTAGATTGATAATTAACGTAGGATAAATAGGAGTTAAAAAGACACCTTTCCTCACTCAACATATGTTGGGCATGTGTGCCACACATTTAGCTGTTGGTTGACCTTGACAATTTGTCAAGTAAATACAAATAAATTCATACATCCATAAATACTTGGTGGAATTGAATGATCATTAGATTAGTCCTACACCTCTCGATGAGAGGAATCAAGGAAAAATATGAACTGCCATAAATAAGATGATCCACATGGAGTTTGGCCCTAGTTGCCAATTTTAACACTCCCTCTCTGTTGAGTTGTGTTATATTCTTTCCATGACTAGCCCACGTAGTTAACCGGGGGTTAGAGGGGGGAGGGAACCCCCCTTTGTTGCGCCGATTGTTTAGCCAGGGGGGGTCATAGGGGTTTGAGGTGTACCCGTAACCCAACTTTATGGGGTCCAGGGCAGCACCCTGGAAAAGTTTGGTTTTGGACCCTATGTTAGGTTGCAGGAACCCACCTATGGTTTTGTGCATGATTTTCGCACATGTTGTTTTGGACGCGATGGTTTTCGGTCCATGGTATTGGATGCTTTGGAATGTATCAATATGTATTATAACATTGAAAGGAAAATAATGAAAAATCAAGCTGGTAGTCCCGATTTTGGGATCTAGGAAAAAATCTTTGTGTATATGTGTTTTATGTGTTATGTTCTCGCATTGTTTATTTTATGTGTTTTAGAATTCGTATGCAGGTAATTTCTGTACGGGGTTAAAACCTACATTTGGTATCAGAGCAGTTTTGGCTTCAAGGGGATGCCTTTGTTGCTAAGGGGTTTTGCTTGGGCCTGTGGTAGACCCTGTTCAGTGGGAGATCTGCAAGATCGATTCTGGTGGCGAAAGAAGATGGTGAGTAGTGGAAAGATAGAGATCGAGAAATTTAATGGTCAGAGTTTTGAGTTGTGGAAACTCTAGATGGAGGATCTGTTGGTGGATAAAGATCAGTGGATCGTGGTAGATCCGAGTACTAAACCAACAAGAGTGTCTGATGAAGAATGGAAGAAGTTGGCTCGAAAGGAAAATAGCACAATATGATTGTGTTTCTTAGATTCAGTATTGCTAAATGTATCAGGGCAAGCTATAGTGAAGGCTTTATGGGACAAGTTAGGGACTTTGTACCAATCTAAGTCTCTAGTGAATAAACTGTTCCTACGGAAAAAGCTATATAACCTAAGGATGAAAGATGGAGACTCGGTGATAGAGCATCTAAGCGCATTTAATACCGTGGTAAGTCAGTTAGCATCTATTGATATTAAAATTTCAAATGAAGATAAGTGCATCAGTTTATTGTGTTCTCTACCAGATTCGTGGGATAGTCTGGTTATTGCAATAGGTAGCAATGCAATTTCCTTGCAGTTTGATGAAATAGTCTCATCCTTGTTGACGGAGGAGATGAGACGGAAAAATATGGAGAGCCAGAATGGTGATGTCTTGTCTGTACAAGGAAGGTCCCAAAATAGAAACAAAAATAAGTCATCGAGTGGGAGATCTAAATCTCCAGGAAAACCTGTAAAGGTGGTGTGTTACAAATGCGGAAAGGAAGGGCACTACAAAAGGGACTGTAAATCTAAAGCTCCTGATAAAGGAAAGGGATCTGATGATGCTCCTTCTGCAGAGGCAAAAACCACCTCAGATGAAGG
>APFE031016679.1:18106-83762 GCA_000404065.3 Pinus taeda | reverse complement strand
CTTGAGATATCAGTTGTACTTCGTGCAGGTTCTCCAGCGGCCGTGTTTTCAGTCGACCATGTTCTTGTAAATCATTTCACCCCTCTCTCTCTCGGGCTTCATGCTTTAAGGGGCATCTGTTACACAGTATTTTGTCACCGTCCCTGTTACCCCTTCTCCCGTACATTGGAGGACCTATTCCAGGACCTGTGAGAAGTGACATAGCCTGAAAACACCTGCATTGTATCCCCTTGAGTATGTACTTCATATGCCCTGAAGACACCTTCTGCAAAATACCCATAAATATAGCCCTTTTTCCATTGGCACTGTTCCACAGTGTGTCACTCGCGCCAATGGGGGAAATACTCCAAAGAGGGCGCGCCAGCTGGCGCTCTGTATCAGAGTCGCACTAGCGCCAACCTAGTTGGGTAAAGTTTTTAACAAACCAACTTGCGAAGGTTCTTCCTAACCTATTCATGAACTGATTCCAGTTTGAGCTAGTTTAGTTGGGCTTCGAATCTCCATGGAAGGGAAGGAGTTCTCCACCTCTCATGGAAGCTTCCTAATGATAAGGACAATCCCATGAATCTTGTGGATGATCTTATCTCCTTCTCCTCCCTCTATATAAGCTTGTTCTTTCACCTTTGACAAGCTAGTTAGTAATTCTACTTTTCAAGCTCCAAATTCTAAGTCCCAAAATCTGAGAATTGCTAAGCTCATGCTACAAGAGGCCTTGTTCATCCCCATAAGGCTACATATTTAAGGAGGAGATCTTTGTCCAAGTAACCAAGGAGAGAGAGGGTTGTTCCCCATCCCCTACCAGCTTTGCAAGGCATGTGTTGCTGATCACCCAGCCAAAGGAGGATTTGACGTCAGAACTTGGTTGTATTCTCTTTTATTTATCAATAATAATAGACGACTATCATTATGGTTCCACTCTTATTATATTTATAATGATGTTTGATTTGTATCCTTTATGACTGATACATAGTTGCATTTCTTGGATTTTATTCTTGTATTTGTGTTGTTCTTTGCATGTGCAGGTGTCTATTCATGAGGATCGTGAGGATTCTGACCAGTTGAAGCAAAAGAACGGGAGTGAAAACTCTTCTACGAATACTAGCATTGGATTCGAGGTAGGCCCTCATCATAGGTCTTTACTTTGCAATTAGGAACCTGTGTGTTAGCGTTGTTTGATTGTTGCTAGACCCCATTTAGGCTAGTGGGATCGCCTCTGTCCGTAGAGGGGATTTACCCACACAACACTGATCTTTCTTTGCAAGAGCAATGTCACCAAGCTCTGGCTCACATCAAGTTAGAGTTATGCTAGAAATTGAAGGTCATCGCCTCTCTTTCATGTTCGTCAGCCATGGATAAGGTTCATTGGGAGTCTGTAAAGGTAAGTCACAAAGGTAATTCATGCTTACTGTGTCAATATATTACTATCTACAATGTTTCAAATGGTTGTCTTAACGATTATCAATGTGAATACAGGTACATATGGAATCGCAGGCCATGAAATACATAGAAAAGGTAAAGAATCCCTATCTAATAATAACTTACAGGTACATTGTTTCAACAATAAAAAATATTATTTATTAGATGTCGGCCAAAATCTCTCACATGAAATTACTGTTGATCTAATTGTTTATTGTAGATTTTTCTGGATGGAATTTATCTTATGTTGTTCGAGAGCATTATAGGAGAGGAGCTCTACCTTTCTAGGTGGACTCCACCTATTTTTCTAGAACAATAACTCCATCTATGCATCAAACATTTTATGTACCGCGAAGAACATTCTTAGCTATGCTCAACAACCCCAGGAGTCGACCTATTGATTGGGTGAAGGTTTTCACCTAACCCTTATCATATAAAAAATGCACCCAGAAATAGAAGGGTGGCTTAAATGTGGAGTAGATATAAAACCCACATGCTTAAGAGTGAGGGCATTATAGAGACCTCGATGCTCAGTGTAAATACCATTTTGACCAAAAGACACTTCCTTCAGCTGTCAGAATATACCATTTATTCTATTGTCTGGGTGAGAGTTAGAGACCTCCATTCTTATCTTAAAGTAGAGTTCTAGAGAGGAGGAGATATTGAAACCATGATGCAAGCACATTTTAAACACTTGCCTTGAAAGGTCAAGTGAATTACAGACTAACATTCATACTCTGCCTACTTGTTTACTGGTTTGTATGAGCTAAAAGATGTCACAACAGCTTGAAGTCGACTTTCAATCTCTAAGGAAAAATCCAACTTACCGAGCTGGCGATAGAGGGAGGTCAAGATCGATATGAGAAGACAATAGAGATCTGCTTTGGTTGGCCAAGGGAGGGACGAGGACATTTCACCAGTTTGTAGGTTGATCTTCGACATTGATTTCACTCTTCGGGTCCCCTTCGGCACACACTATCTTAAGAACTATATGAAGCAAGTCATCTATTGTATAATTGAGAACAAGTCTCTTGAATCTTACTCATTTGGACTCTCTGGATGGATTTTTCTATTGTATCTTATTTGAGATATTCTCTCCGAAAACCCGAAGAGGAAACTAGAACATGGACTACAAATTGCTTTCATCTTTAATAAAGGAGTGCCTTTTTTGTGTGTTGTCCCTCATGCACATTCGGTGTTTGCAAGATAAACAAGTGGTAAGACTATGGGCCCATTGGGTCAGACAAGTCATAAAATTATGCGCCCACAGGGTCAGACAAGTGGTTCTTTTTATTAGATGATTATATAATCTTTGTATGTGACATCTGCACATGTATTACACTTGTATTTTATAGAAGGCTATATTTTGGGCAATGATTTCTCCGTTAATTTTCCAGGATGATTTCAAAGAAAAGCTCAAACCACTTATGTTATTCTCAGGTAGTGTTTCTCTTGTTTTTCCTTGTTAGGATTTTTATTAACTCCAATATTGTAATTTGAAAGGGTTTCTTTCAATTTATTCTTCATTCCTTCCAGACTATAATGGTTTCGTAGCTATGATGATTTGCTATGGCGACTTTGCATAGAAGGAAGGGTAAAATTATTTCTATGCTTCGAAAAATAATTGGCATTGAAGGAAGTAGAAAATATGGTGGTTTCTCATTTCCTTAGTTAAGCACGAAAGAGTTTTATTCTTGAGAGGAAGAATGTCATTTACGTTCTTTCCAATTCTTTCTAGTTATAATTTTCCTTAGCATAATTCTCATCATTTGGTGGAATAACAGTATTTACAAGACTCTGTATACTGAAATTAAGGTTGTAGCCAAAACATCGTATAAAAAAAAAACATATTACTTTACTCAAGTTTAAAGTGTTATTAAGTCCATCATAAATATTTAAACTTACTTCATTATATATGCGTGTCTACTTAAATTAAGTATTTCAAACCATTCATTATTATTTTCATTAAAAAACACCTCAAAAAGAAAAATTAAATACTATGTAATAGGTCAGACAGTTCTATATTCTTGTAACTAAAGTCCTCATTTGATCCAAAAGTTACAAATAAATTAGTTTCTCTAAGTTGATCCACCAATTCCTTGTTGGATCTGAGTTTCACATTTCTTGAAAGGATTGAACTGTTAAGAGGTTGTTGATTGGCTGGGCTACTCTATTAAATTTCTTTTATATTTTCTTTTATCTATGCCTCTATGATGGTCTTCACCAAAATTCAAATAACTTGTTCTAATGTGCACGGTATGGTCTTTGAATAAATGGTATAATAATAAACATGTGATTTCAGGAATAAAGAAAAAATTCTTTGGCAACATTGTAGCCAAGGTCAAGATTATATTGCTCCAATAATTTCCATAAACCATTGCACCTTCAACATCGAACTTTGTAACAATCGTATATGAGGCATCTTTAATGCATTCTGTATAATTTTCACTCCAATATTTTGGTCGAAGTTAGCAGTTTGGTGTTTTTCTAGCTCCTTTGTCGCATAAATAAGAGAAATGCCACCTCCTGGCACAATACCCTCCTCTACTGTTGCTTTAGTGGAATCCAAGGAATCTGTAACTCTATCCTTCTTCTCCCCTACTTCTGCCTCACTAGCTCCACCAATCTTCATAATTGAAAATCCTCCTGAAATCTTTGCCAACCTCTCCTGATACTTTTCCTTATCATATTCTATTGTTTTGGCTTCAATTGCGTCCCGAATCTACTCACATATTTCTTCTATAGCCTTCTTATCACCACCCCCATCAAGAATAATAGCTTCATCCTTCGATAAAATTACCTTTTTTGTTGAACCAAACATATCGGCTTCAGCCTTTTCAAGATTCATGCCAAGTTCTTCTGTAATCCTCCAAGTTGGATTTTATGTTTTATCCAAAACCTGGAGCTTTGATTGCATAAACCTTCACTCCAGCATGAATTTTATTTATAATTAGGGTTAGTAGTGCATCACTCTCTACATCCTCAGAAACAATCATAAGAGCTCTTTGATTTTTCAAGGCCAGCTCCATTGCTCGAACAATTGTATTCAAATTTGAAATTTATGCTTCATGTATTAGAATCATATGGTTTTCTAATTCACATTTTTGGGCCTTATCATTTGTGATAAAATATGGAGATATATAACCCCTGTCCAGCTTCATTACTTCAACAACCTCCAATTCATTGTATAATGTCTTCCCATCTGCAATAGTTATGACTCCCTCCTTTCCAACTTTTTCCATTGCTTTGGCAATCAATTCACCAATTTCCCTTTCACCATTTCTTAAGATGGTGCCTACTTATGAAATTTCCTCAGATGTGCTTATAATCTTTTCTCTACTTTGCAAATGTGCCACAACTGCATCAATTTCCATGATAATGTCCCATCTCAAGTCCATTGCATTCATCCCAACTACAAATGAATTACAAACTTTTGTGAATATTACATAAGGATCGTTGCACAAGTAGTGCCATCTCCTGCAACATCATTTGTAGCATTGCGGACTCACTTCACAAGATTTGCACCAACATTCTTTAACTTGTCACTGAACTCAATACTTTTTTCCACAATAACACCATCATTTGTTACTTTTGGAGCACCATAAATTTATTCAATAACAACATTGCGACCCTTTGATCCCATTGTCACCTTTACAACATCTACCAGTTGTTCCACACCTTGCAACATTGCAACTCTGGATTCAACACCAAATTTGATGTATTTTGCCTTACTTCCTTAATTTTGAGAATTGTTTTTTGGTGCAATGGGTTCTTTCTTCCTACCTTGTCGTGACCTTCAAGATTAAAAACTAGTATTGAATAAATGAATATGTATCTTTATGTTCTCTCTCCCATGAATCTTATATTATTACTATAATTTTTCATTCGATTAGCCTAAGGCCTTATAATTAAGTTGTCTCCTTTGCAACCACTCTCCCAATAAACTTGAAACATGAGAGATGCCTTTTGGTAGAAAAAATTGGGGTTCAACTGGAATGTTGCTTTATAGACTTTATAGACTAATTACCTAATATTTATAGGCTTTATGAACATTGGCAGGGACTTGCTACTTTGCATCCCTCTTGTTTGTCTTCTTTCCATCCATTTTTTAATAAATGATATCATATATATTTAATTTTCAATAACTCTTAAAGTGAGTCACCTTTTACCATACTCATGGAAAACAACATACTTTTAAGAAAGAAGGATCTCTCTTTATTTGATTTTTCTTGTAACTCTTACAATCATGTTTATATTAAATGAGGAACCTCACTATTTTGCACTTAATAAATAGCTCATTAATTATTAATTTTTTTATATGCATGATGATTTCATATAATTGATATCAAAATCATCACATTTTAGGAAGGAAAATCACTTTGTAGCTCTTACACCTTTTTACTAATAACCACTCTTAGTAAATAAGGATATAAAAAGAATAATTATCATTCACAATTTTTGGTGATAAAATTATTTCTATTAATTATAGGTTATTTTCCAAAATAAAGTTTCTTCCAGAATCTTAAAAAATATTTTGACACAATCAATTTGAACTAACCACTAAAAAATTATAAAATTTTATTTTAAAATGTGATATCACTATATCACCATCCAATTTCCTATTTGTAGTGGTAACTGAACACCATGAAAAACTATTCCACTAGAATAAAGTGCATGTCTATAATATCTTTTCACATCAAATTTATAAACTATCGTTTTAATAATTTTGCTTCAAATTGTATTGTTAGACTCTGAGTCCCTAGACATTCACAAAGTCCAAGACCACATAGATATGGGTTGCAAAACTTATCCTTGATGTGATGTTATCATAATCCAATGATGAGTTGTTAGTGAGATCTATATCTAGAATAGTCCAATTGATGCATCATAAATTCATATATTGAGATCAATATAACGGGCAATAGAATGAATTAAGGTATTTTCCACCACTTTGATTGTCTTTTCTCACTCATGAAAATTCTTAACATGATATTAGATTATTTTAGTATAAGAGGCTTGGTATCTCATTATGGTAGTCATCCATGAGAGTGATGAGGAAAGTATGAGTATCGATCATCAACAAAGTGGTCCATTGTGTTTGGAAGGAAGTTTGATTTCCAAAACAGACCAACAAATATTTTCCAACGCAAAGTTGTGGTTATGAAGGTTTGTGGCAGAAGGAAATCATGGTTCCATGATCTAGCTTTCAAATCCCAAATGAAAATCGATGTATATAACAATAAGGAAATTCAAATCCATTGTTGATGTTATCACTCATGACAACATATAATGGCTATTGTGTTATATTGCATTGAAATATGTATGAGCATCCTAATCTAGTAGCAAAAATGGTAAACCTTCAAGTGGTATAGTGATCTCATTTAGGATAGAAATAAAGCCGCTTAATTTCATCTTTTAGCTATCAAAGTGGTGTTTGAAGGTAGGGAAGGCACGTATGGCATGAAAAATGGCATAAGGTCGTAGTTCCTTAGTGTATTATGGCATCTAAGTGCAACACCAAATTTCTAGAATACCACCCATTGTGACTTGTAATGCACTCAAAGATACCATCCCATAACAACATTGATAATATGGTGTGGTGGTAGGGTGAGTATAATCCTCATATGTATTCTAATTCAACCTAAAATTTGGTTCCTTGATGTGAATATTTTGACAATTTGGAGTTGTTTTCATGACAACCTCATCCTCATTACAATCCTAAACATTCCAAAGTTGAGGTTCCACATTAATCCTTCTTGAGGCCTCTTGGTCTTTATATGTATCATCATCCATAATAATTGTTAATCCTATGTCTAGATTTAGATTTCGTTGCAGGATTGTGTTGGGAATGCGTTATAGTCTTTGTATGACTAGCTCCATGTCGATACAGTGTGTCGAGTGTGGCAGAGGGGGAGGGGGGTGGCAGGGGCGGCAATAAACCTCCTTGTTGGGGGCTTTATAGGGGGTAGTATCCCCACTACATGGGGTTCCATTTTTTTATTTGGGAGGGGGGTAATTTTCCCCATGGTTTTGTGCATGGCTTTGCACATGGTTTTACAGGTTTTACCCATCGTTTTGTAGATATGGTCAAAGGAATTATGGTTATATTCTAATCTAGGTTTAATGGATTGGGGGTTTATGAATGCTTTGGCATATATGTAATTTATTGTAATATTGAAAGGAAAATAATGAAAAATCAATTAGGTTTTCCAGGTTTTAGGTTACAGGAGAAAGATATTTGTGTATGTTTTATGTGATTTCCATTTTATCCTTTCTATTTTTTTTAAGAAATCTACAAATTGAATGATTTATTTTCCAATAACCCTTGAAGGGAATTAAGAGATAAATTCCTTCATGAAAATAGACCCTCACTTCAAAGTAAGTGGGACTTATGAGTCATCTCTAATTCCATCTCTTGGGTTGGTTTCAAATTTAGATGTTTTGCATGGGACTGAACCTTGGACTTAGTTGTTACAACAATTGTTCAATGTCACTTCTATATGAGATCTGTGGAGGTCTCTCACCTTTTGGTTGTAGTCTCTTTTAAATGGAGCACCTTCTCCATACTCAAATCAATCTCTAGTTTGCAGTATAATGGGTTGGAATGGAGTATAGATTTGAAATATCTATGTTTGGATATTTTACAAACCTTTTACACATTTTGTTGAGTAGCATAGTCCTCAATCAACAACATATTAAAATCAAGGACTAGGAAAGAGGCTTACCATATTTCCCTTCTCCCATGCATTGATCATAAAGAATCACTAAACGTGGAGTCATGAGTGGAGCATTAGAGGGGGATCATAAAGGGGTGGCAGGGGAGGCAATAACCCTTCATGTTGGAGGGTTTAGAGGGGGGTGGTAGCCCCCTTACACGGGGTTCCATTTTTTTCTTTGGGAGGGGGGGGGGGAATTTTCCCCATGGTTTTGTGCATGGCTTTGCACATGGTTTTATAGGTTTTACCCATGGTTTTATAGATCTAACTGAAGGAACTATGGTTATATTCTAATCTAGGGTTAATGGACTAGGGGTTTATGAATGCTTTGGAATATATGTAATGTATTGTAATATTGAAATGAATATAATGAAAAATCAATTAGGTTTTCTCAGTTTTGGGTTACAGGAGAAAAACATTTGTGTATATTTTATGTGATTTCCATTATATCATTTCTATTTTTTTAAAGAAACCTACAACTTAAACGATTTATTTTCCAATAACCTTTGAAGGGAATTAAGAGATAAATTCATTCATGCAAATAAATACCCTCACTTCAAAGTAAGTAGGGCTTAGGGGTCATCTCTAATTCCATCTCTTGGATTGGTTTCAAATTTGGATGCCTTGCATGGATTGAACCTTGGACCTAGTTGTTACAACAATTGTTCAATTTCACTTCTATATGATATCTGTGGGTGTCTCTCACCTTTTGGTTGTAGTCTCTTTTAGATGGAGCACCTTCTCATACTCAAATTAATCTCTAATTAGCATTATAATGGGTTGGAATGGAGTATAGATTTTAAATATCTAAGTTTGGATATTTTACAGATATATTGCCCATTTCGTTGAGTAGCATAGTCCTCCATCAACAACATATTAAAAGGAAGGACTAGGAAATAGGCTTACCATATTTCCCTTCTCCCATGTATTGTTCATCAAGAATCATTAAACGTGGAGTCATGAGTGGAGCATAGTGGAGAAGAATCCAAAGCACACCATTTAAAAAGGTGATTGTATGTTTTTTATAATTTTCTTTTACACATGAGTAAGTATCATATGAAAAATGAATGAGCAAAGACATCAAGGACCAAGATTCAAAGGGTTGCGTTCAACAATCAGCTAAGAAATGATATAAGTTTCATGGTGATATTTTATTATAACTTTTTAAGTCATACATGTTAATTTCTATGTGTGATTAATGAAGTATTTGGTATGTAATGAAAATGACGAAAAGAGTGATGGTTATTCTGGTTTGAATAAGAGGTATAAGTAACATACCATTGTAAAAGGTACAAAATGTTTAATATAGAACTTGTTCAAAAAGCTTGTAAAAGCCTAATATAGTACTATGAAAGTAAAAAAGAAAGTTCAAATTCGTAGACATATCCTAGACCACCCCAAAATGGAAAAAGGGGTCTAAGGATAGTGGTTCTTGTGTGCAATTGTGTAATATTTTGCACATGTGTCACTTTATTTTGTGTCTACTAGGTCAACCATTATAAAAAACACTTTAGGGTGCATGATCGGTGGTACCCAACACCCTAAGGTGACATAAAATAAAGTGAGCATGACAGATAAGCATATAATCTAGTGAGAAAGTACAAGCAAGCATGGAAAGTGAGCATGAGTAAAATGGGTAAAGGAGGAAATCATTTACAAAATGCATCTCAAGAATTCAAGGATTTTCAAGAGTACAACCATGAATTGAAAAATCAAATTAAAGCACTTCAGTGAGAATGAAAATAGAAACAAAACAACATTGATCACATACTTGATACACTACAATTGACAAATAATCTTCAAAGTGATCATGAAGGATCAATTGATTGATGCACTTTAGATAAAATTAAGAGAAAATCAAGATCAACTTGATGATATAACGTTTACAACTAAGATAGATGCAATTTGTGACATAGAGGACCTCATACAAAAGGCTAATGTAGTTTTCTAATATAATTGAACTCATCCATAATGTTGTTTCAAATTGTGACACAAAGGAGCTACTAGAGAAGATTGATGAAAAATATGGTAGAGAAAATATTATCCAAAAGTTTGATGCAACATATGAAACAAATGAAATCTTGCAAATAGTTGATGTTCATTGTGATACAAAAGACCTAATGGAATCATACCATGAATTAATGAAGAAAACAATGAATGAAGATGAGTCACAAACATAGAATGATTGTAGTAGCAATAGAATTATTTGGGAAGAGATATCATGCAACAATTGACATGGATTAAGATCTAACAAAGGAAATAGTTTTCATATTATAGGTTACTCTAAACTGATTAGTTTGTGAGCGTAAGATATCTTTAAGATGTCTAGAATTTTGAAAACAAATTCCACCGTTGTCAAAGAAATGGTCACATGGTGAGATAATTTTTGTATTTCTATCGTTATCTTCATTGTGGGAAGACAAATCACTTATCAAAAAAATATCGAAAGTATAAGAAAGAAAGAAAGTTAGTTAATTATGGATGGATAAATTCTTGGAGATAGAATCTACAAGTACAGAAGTTGCATCAGTCTTACCACCTTGTCAAGACAGAAGTAAAGACAGAGAAAAAAGAAGAAAAGGAAAATACAAGAAGCTATCAAGAAATTGTTCTAAATGATTTTGGGCATGATTGTTCTAAATTTTTGTACCTAGGAGACAACCTCTGGATGCAGGAGGTCAGTGCCTAGGACATTCACTAAAATCTTGAGAAAAACTTTTAATGATTGTTCGAAGCAGGATGTTAAAGGAAGTAATGAACATTATAGTTAAAAAGCCTATCATTTACAACTAGAATGGCTAGGTCAATGAGGATCCCAGAGATTTAAATTATAGAGTTGGTTAGAAGCAAAAAAAGAGAAGATACATGGTTTAATAACTAGGGCAGTTAAGAATCTTAGCTTCAAACCTATAGAAAGAATGATGAAAGGAACAAGAAACTGAGAATGAATGTATGGAAATGGTGGAGTATCCATTAATGGATTTAAATAAAAAAAACGAGTACCATTCATGACAAGCAATCATGTGGGTAAATTCATAATCTTGATTTAAATAACCCTATTGCTACATACAGTTATCCCAGTAAAGGAAAAATATTTCATGAAATGATAAACACATAGAAAGAATAACAATACTGCACCTTACCCAAAGTTGGAATCAAACTGGCCTTTTATTGACAAAATTTCTGAGAGACTTCATCATTATGTCATTATTTCAACTCCAAGACTCCCAGCCTCCGAACCCCTTTTTGTCTCTTTGTTGGACTTTTATTTCCTCCCAGAATTAACTTCCTATGTCAATTACAAAACTGAATTTTTATAGTTAATGAAATTGTCTCTTTTCTTTAATATTTTTTTAAAGGGTTAAAATGAAAATAAAAATGAGTTGTTAAAAAGTGGACAACCTATGTCACAAAATTTTAATAAAATTTAAATGGAAAATTCTTCTGGTACGTTTCTTATAAAGGGTGTGATAATCACATTCTCTGCATTGAATTACATCACCTAGTTGTAATGAATTCTCAACTCCACGATTTCCACAAATGTAACTTATGGGTTCAATCATTGTAGGACCATCCATGATAGTTTAAAGCTAGAACAAGAGTGAGATTGTATTGTAAATGAAGACTTGGTAGTTGCATATTGTAGAAACAACTGTGAATGTTTGGTGGGAGCTATGTGTGTGAATATATCAAATTATTCTAAAATTTCTCCATTCATAGCAATCGTAGATGACTCGAAGCTTTGACCCCAATGACTAGTCAAACTACGTAGAAGTGCCAAAGATCTTGTTCTGCATCGGCTTTTATACTATGTTTACATTACATTTCATGCATTTTGTTTAATTCATAACAATAAAAATAAAAATAAAAACATATATCGTCACGTTCGAAATGAGGTGGATAATGGTACATGCCCCAAGAATAAAACCATTGATGGTTTTGTGGAAACCAAAACAGCTCTGCGGGATCCCGTATCTAGATTATATATATAGATATATATATATTATATATATATTATATATATATATATATAGTATTAATAGAGAGAGAGAGAAGAGGAGAGAGATGAGAGAGAGAGATGAGAGAGGAGAGAGAGGGTACTCTCCAAACCTCAAGGGGGGGAGTACAATGATAAAAGAAAGTCTCACACACTTTTAATAGATGGAGAAAATTGATGAAATGAAGACTATTAGTGGTAAACTAGACACCACCACATTATTCAAATCAAATTGATTAATGGTTGTTGTACTCTGGAGACAACCTCTAGATGCAGGAGGTCTGTGCCCATGACATTCACTAAAATATTGAGAAAAACTTTTAATGATTGTTTGGAGTAGGATGATAAAGGATGTAATGAACATTATAGTTCAAAAACCTATCATTTGCCCCTAGAATGGCTAGGCCAATGAGGATTATAGAGTTTTAAATTAAAGAGATGGTTAGAAGCAAAAAGAGAAGAGACATGGTTTAATAACTTAGGCACTTAAGAATCTTAGCTTTAAACCTATAGATAGAATGATGAAAGGAACAAGAAACTAAGAATGAATTTCTAGAAATGGTGATGTGCCCATTAAGGGATTTAAATAATAAAAAAATGAGTACCATTATGACAAACAATCATGTGGTTAAATTCATAATATTGATTTAAATAACCCTATTGTTACATACAGTGATCCCGAAAGAAGGAAAACATTTAATGTAATGGTAAACACACAAAAATAAGAAAATACTGCAACTTTCCCAAAGCTGGAATCAAAATTGCCTTTTATTGATGAAGTTTCTAAGAGACTTCATCATTACGTCATTATTTCAAATCCAAGACTCCCAACCTCCGAACCCCCTTTTTATCTCTATGCTAGACTTTTATTTCCTCCCAGAATTAACTACCTATGTTAATTACAAAACTAACTTTTTATAGTAAATCTAATTGTCTATTCTATTTAATATTTTTTTAAAGGGTTAAAATGAAAATAAAAATGAGTTGTTAAAACATGGAAAACCCATATTAAATTTTTTAATAAAATTTAATTGGATAATTATTCTAGTATGTTTTTTATACAGGGTGTGATAACCACATTTTCTGCATTGAATTACATCGCCTAGGTGTAGTAAATTCTCAGCTCCATAGTCTCCACAAATGTAACGTATGGGTTCAAGCATTGCAGGACCATCCATGATAGCTTAAAGCCTGAACAAGAGTGGGATTGTATTATAAATCAAGACGGTAGTTGCATATTGCAGAAACAACTTTAAATGTTTGGTGGGAGCTCTGTGTGTGAATATATCAAAGTATTCTAACATTTCTACATTCATAGCAATCATAGATGACATGAAGATTTGACCCTAATGACTAGTCAAACTAGCCGGAAATGCCATAGATCTTGTTCTGTGTCGACTTGTATACTATGTTTACATTACGTTTCATGGCTTTCGTTTAATCCATCAAATAAAAAACACATGTATCACCACGTTCAAAATGAGGTGGAGAATGGTACAAGGTCCAAGAATAAAACCATTGATGGTTTTGTGAAAATAAAAACAACTCCGGGGGAAATCCCATATATATATATATATATATATATATATAGTCAAAGATGGTACTTTTCAAACCTCAGGGGGGAGCATAATGATAAAAGAAAGTCTCACACACTTTTAACAGAGGGAGTAAATTGATGAAATGAAGATGATTAGTGGTAAACTAGAATCCACCACATTATTCAAATCAAATTAATTAATGGTTGTTGTGCCATGGAGACAACCTCTGGTTGTAGGAGGTTAGTTCCCAAGAAATTCACTACAATATTGAGAAAAAAATTTAATGATTGGTCAAAGCATGATCATAAAGAATGTAATGAACATTCTAGTTCAAATACCTATCATTTACAACCAAAATGGCTAGGCCAATGAGGATTGTAGAGCTTTAAATTAAAGAGATGGTTAGAAGCAAAAAGAGAAGATAAATGGTTTAATAACATAAACACTTAAGAATCTTAGCTTTAGACCTATAGAAAGAATGATGGAAAGAATAAGAAACTAAGAATGAATTTATGGAAATGGTGGAGTGCCCATTAAAGAATTTAAATAATAATAAAAAATGAGTAACATTTATTAAAAACAATCATGTGGGTAAATTCATAATATTGATTTAAATAATCTTATTGTTGCGTACACTTATCCCAACAAAAGAAAAACATTTAATGAAAGTAGACACATAGAAAGAATAACAATGCTACAACTTGGCCCAAAGCTGGGATCAAACTAGCCTTTTATTGACAAAATTTCTAAGAGACTTCATAAGTATGTCATTATTTCAACTCCAAGACTTCCATCCTTGAAACTCCTTTTTATCTCTTTGCTGGACTTTTATTTCCTCCCAGAATTAACTGCCTATGTAAATTACAAAACTGACTTTTTATAGTTAATGAAATTGTCTCTTTTCTTTAGGGAAAATTAAAAGGTTAAAATGAAAATAAAAATTTGTTAAACCCATATTACAAAATTTTAATAAAATTTAATTAAACAATTCTTCTAGTACGTTTCTTATATAGGATGTGATAACCACATTCTCTGCATTGAATTACATAGCCTGGTTGTAGTGAATTCTCAGCTCCACAGTCTCCACAAATGTAACGTACGTATGGGTTCAAGCATTGCAAGACCATCCATGATAGCTTAAAACCTGAACAAGAGTGGGATCATATTGTCGTACGTATGGGTTCAAGCATTGCAAGACCATCCATGATAGCTTAAAACCTGAACAAGAGTGGGATCATATTGTAAACAAAGACTTGGTAGTTACGTATTGCAAAGACAAATTCTAATATATCAGTCTTGTAACATTTCTCCATTCATAGAAATCATAAATGACTCGAATCTTTGACCCCAATGACTAGTCAAACTAGCGGAAAGTGCCAAAGATCTGGTTCTGCATCAACTTTTATACTATGCTTTCATTACATTTCATGGCTTTTGTTTAACCCATCAAATAAAAAACATATATATGGCTACGTTCGAAATGAGGTGGAGAATGGTACAGGCCCCGAGAATAAAACCATTGATGGTTTTGTGGAAACCAAAACAATTCTGCAAGATCCCCTTTGGCAGTTTAAAAAATGATAGGGGTACCCACCGCATCCAATTTCCACCATTGATTTTGTGTGATGGTGGATTTTCTAATACAACTTATGTAGGGCCCCTTCCTTGTTAAGATTTGATGGGCCTGAAGGTCTTGAATACCATTCATTTAGGCGAAAAATATTACCCATCGTTGATTCATTCCAGCAGTTGCACCAGGTGTAACTTGGTTCTTCTTTTTAAGAGATTAGCCCATGTCAAGTCCCGTAATATTGTACAAGGATATTTTAATGTATTTAATTTTCTCTAGACATTTGTTTGTGTCGAAAATTGTATAGCAACATCACTCGATGATGTTTGATTATAAACGTTTTATCCTCTGGTTAAAATGGTCTTCATATTGATCTAAGAAGGCACAATTTCCATGGGTTTCGAAAATGTCTATTTGACTAAATGAGGTTCCATGCTCAATAAGTTGTAGCGGAACCTTGCCTTTAGCTCGATATTCATCTTAAGGTTGGAGAACATGATCTCCATTAATTTCCAAAAGAAGTCTGTAATGAAGTCGCTACTCCTCAGAGTTTATAGCCATAGTAATTTTGTTCTCATTTCATTTGCACCTTTTGTAGTTTTTGACAAAATATTAAGAACTCCACTCGTTGATTACGCTGCTACTCTATTTATACCTTTTCCAACACCTCGAACAAAATCCTCTACACGAGACGATCTAGCACCTTCAAGTGGAATTTTATAAACTTCTTAGTCATTGATAGTGCAACAACACCTTTGCTCGTGTTTTCAATAACATTGAAACCATAAAACAATGTAGTCGTCTAACGAGGTGGAGGAATTGCCCAGATGGCCAAAAGCGGCCAGAATCCGGCAAAAAAAATCAAAAAATCTTGTAGAGACAGTGTTTGAATCGTGTTTTTGATGGTGGAAATGGATTCAACACCATCAAAAACTTCTAAGACACCTAAAATGTTGAAGTTTAACAACTATAACTTCGATTTGCAAAAATCCTTGCCAGATTTTCTCTAAATATGATCAGAATTTCCATAACTTTCTGGGCAACTTCTCCGCCTTGTTAGACTACGGCTAAAACAATTGAAGTGGCTCACTAAAAATATTTTTGCAAATATTTTAAATGGTTGTAGAAATTAACGCACTCTAGCACATGCAAATATCTTCAAGTATACAAGGTGTAAAGGGAACGAGCATGTTCTCAGTGTTACCCAATGCAATCATCGTGTTGCAAGAAACCACTACCTTTTGGCATTTATTACAAGATAATTTATTCTATGCATCTATGAATATTAGTAGATTTTTCCTCTTTCAAAACTCCAATGAATTCGAGATGCCCATAGCCCTTGATTTCGCCAAACACATGGAAAATTATGACTTGATCTCTCTCTGAATTATTGGAATAAATTTTGAGAATCTTTAGCATCGTCTTTGAGAACGTTTGACCTTATCCAATAAAAATGAATACGAAATTGAATTTGTCCAACTAGGTATGCTAGCTGACTCCTTAATTAGAATAAAGTGATTTGTGTCATGAGTCTCTTATTATCTTCACAACATGGATAATATCATCAGCAAGCAAGTCATTTGGAATCAGTTATGTAACTTGAAGTGCCATAGGCTCTGTCACTACTTTTATTGTTAGCCCATGCTCTACTGTAAATGTTTCTTTGATTCAATCTATTTCAAACTGGTAAATTGAGCCTCCCATTGTAAAGATACAAGTTTTCAAAGATAGTTTGATGCAACCATCAATAAAGCTAATGTCCTTCATTTGGAAAAGAAGGTCCTCAAACATTATGGTAGATTCAATCCTCTTAAACATCATCTAGTTTTTGTAGATATCTTCAGGTATGTATCTTTGGAAAGCTTCCAATGAGCACAATAAAATCAATGGAAACTCACGTAGAGCTTTCATTGATCCTTAACAATGATGATAAAACCTTATTTTGACTGAGCGAAGATTGAAGAAATTGGTCCACTTTCGAATAGTTGTAATTATTTTTGAAAGAATTTCAAAAGCATACTTCCCACATGGACCATGGGTGAATGTAATACATAAATAATCTATTATTGTCGCCATTCAAATATTTGATGATGATTTGGACTGCCTGGGAGGTCTTGGGCCTTGACTGTTGGCCTATGATATACGAAATTGTTGGCCTATGATATACACAATTATTCAAACTTGAGATCAAAACATTCTAATATTTTTATATTTTATCTATGGATTGGGAAAATTTGAGTCAACAATTACTCTCTTTTAATCTTCTCCACATCGTATCTCTCTATCAGCTTTGATGAATGTTGTCTAGGCACTTTTGAGAAACTTCAAACCACTTTTATATTGCCTTTTGAAAATAATTAAATATGTTGTGATATAGGGTGAGATAACTCTTTTAAAATACAATTTAGGAGGACTATTGAATTGTTGCATGGAAACATCACATGAAATTCTTAAGGATGGATCATCATCTAGATTTTCTAGCTAAGAGCACTTTTAGACTTTCCAGAAGTACATTTTTTAATGCAATTTTGGTTCCTTGTTGAAGTTTCCTTGAAGAGACCTTGAACATTTTTCCCTTGTAGAATTTTGTTGCAACATCAATCATCTAAAACCACCTCATTGTTCAAGTAAAAATCATTAGTAGTAAACCAAAAATCACCACATTATTCAAAGCAAATTGGTTAGTGGTCATCTAAAAACCATCTCATTTTTTAAATAAAATTGGATAGTGGTAAAACATAAACCCCCGATATCCAGGGAATTTGGTTAGTGCTCAACCAGAAAAACCACCAAATGAAGTGAAAATGGTTATTGATCAGCCAACAAAACCACTACCCAAAGAATCCAAAGCCCCAACTTGGATCCTTTTTAGAATGAACTATTGAAAAACTTGTCACCTTGCACCTAACAAGGGGGGATATTAGATATTGTAATTCAAGATTCGACATCAATAAAAATTCAATCAACATTTGGGAATTCCAACATATCTGTTGATATCCTCATCAACAATCCTTTTAGTTTTTCATTGGGAATGTTTAAACATAGCAATTGTTTAGTTCTAGATATTTGTGGTTTTTCAGGGAAATCTTCATTGAGCTCAGTTCAATAGTTTTGGATTGAAGATGATAAAAGTACAATTATACATAATTGTTATTGAGGGGGGAATACACTATGAGTCCCTAGACAATCACAAATTCTGAGACCACATTGACATGAGTGGTAAACATTATCCTTGATGAGGTGTTATCATGTTCTATCGATGAGTTATCAGCGAGATCTAAATCTAAAATGGTCTAATTGATTAATTATAAATTCATATCTTGAAATCACTACAATGAGTATTTAGAATAACTTAAAACTTTTTCCTCCACTTTTGTAACATCCCTAAATTTCATACCAAAAAAAGTCTTTTTCAATATAATTACATCACCCGTCGATATTTACTATCTGTATTATTCAAATTTAAATCAAAGGAAAGATAAAATTTCTCCTCGCTATTCATAAGTTTGTTGTTACTTTCTTTCCCTAATTTCAAGAAATCCTTGACCTTGTCCAAGGATCCCATTTGTCTCTCAAATATATTTATGGTACCTATTTGTCTCTTAGATAAGTTAATCATTTATCCCTTTAATGGTGTCATATATAAATGACTAGATATGTGTAAAAGTATATATACATATAAATATTATCGTTATGCTTTGCATTTATCCTTCCAATATCAATGTTAGTTTATATCTCCCACTACGTGGTATTCAACTTTTCAAACAGTAGGTATGTGTAAAAGTATATATACATATAAATATTATTGTTCTGCTTTGCATTTATCCTTCCAATATCAATGTTAGTTTATATCTCCCACTACGTGGTATTCAACTTTTCAAACAGTTAAATATATATGAAACTACACAACATCATTATCATCCCTTTTAATAACTCATTATCCAAGCAGAGACCCACAACCATATCACATCGAGCTCCTTTTCCATCACAATGATATCATTATGGTGAATTTGGTTAATATACAACTTTGGTTAATTTGGATAACCTGGGACATGTGGGATATAATTGTCATGGTTTCATTGTTACCACACAATGGTATGCCATAAGAACCAACTAAGTGTGGCCCATGTGACTTCACGTTATTTATTTTTCCCACGAATTTTCGATGATGGTGATCTCAGTGTTGAATCCAACGGTGGAACTAATTTGGGGAATTTTCGAGGAATGAAACTCTTACCATTTATAGTCATTTGGTCATTCTGCATTTTTTCGTCTGTGAGACCAGAGCGTTGCTCCACCTAGTGACCAATTTTCGTCTGCTGGTAATTTATAGTGATGACTCTCATTTAGAGTGTTATCTCTTCCTTCATTCATATGGTCATTTTCCTTATATATTTTTGCATTTCGTTGCAAGGCGTGGGTCAATGTATCCTCAGGTTGATTTTCCTTTGAGTTAAAATGTCAATTAGAAAGAGATTTCATAATTTCACCTCCATTCTAGGTAATGAAGAATTTGTTTATTTTAATCTTTGTTCATTAATTTCAAATGCAACGAACCAAGGTTAATTTCCTAATTTACTTATGTCTTTCACGGGTAAGGGCATACTCTAGTTTACTTATGTAATGCAAGCAATTGAGTTTTCATTTTGTGTTTAATGAAAAGTATAAGAATTCTTTTCCCATCTTGGAATTGTCTTAAAATTAAAAGTTGTTGTCTTATAAGGGTTTCCATTTTTCTCTAATGCAAAAACCCAATTTTTTTCATTTTTTTATAGGAACTCATACAATGATTCTTTCTACACTTACTCCTTACTAAATGACAAGTAATTTAACTCCCTTTCATGAAATTTACAAGTGCTCATTCAATTGAGGAAAATCAAACCCTTTTTAAATTTTCCACAGGGAAATTGAATTTTTCCCTCCTCTATCATTTTTATAGTTCATTGATGAACTATAATGACTATTTCTATTAAGGCCATGCACGGCCAGGGCAGAGAGATGATGATCTCAAAAAACATTCTTTGACCTTCTACTATGTTTTTCCCTTCGTCTTTGTATGAAACATTTACATTCTCCATAACACAATTCGTAAAGTCATGTTATGCATATCAAGGTTCGAGGAGAAAGCTGGGTGTGTACCCATATAAGGTAAGACTCTTCTCTCTTTGATTTTTATTCCTTATATATTATGTCTTTATTATTTGATAGTTCGACTAATCTCATTCATTGGTTGGGACCCCTCCTTGGTTGAGGATATGGTTTATGCATGGGATGGATGTTGGTTCAAATTATATCATGGATTTACTTCTTAACTCAACCTTGACTTCGAATCATTTCATTGGATATAGGTTAGCTCTATTCAAATCACTCTTACTTGGTTTGAACCTCTCATGGCACACAACATGAATTGCATGTGCCTTTCATAACCCAAACAAGGTTATTCTACTTTTGTTTTTCAAACCCTGCAGGGTTATTATCTGTATAATTGCTTTGTCAATTGTAAACATTAAACTGGGTTTAGGTTATATACTTGTTCTTTTGATTAAATAGTTTTAATTTATTCTCTTTTGTAGAATTATCCATCCAATGGATTTCAACAGTTGTACATATGTTAGGTAAACATATAAAAGAATATAGTGATTTTTCCTTTTCTCTTTACTATAAATGGTCTTACATGTTTATATGTCGCACTAGTATGAGTATATTTTTACTTTATGTAACAAGGTTTCACCGGAATTTCTAATTCTACTGGACTTGAATTTTGCTTTTCCCGAGTATTATTTAACATTAGCACTATTATTATTTTAGTATAGTATTGTTACTCTAGTTGTAACACTATAGTTCTCCTTCTTGGTTACAGTGGTATTCGATAGAATTGTTGTATTAACTCTTTTATTCTATAATGTAAAGGACTTGATCCTAAAGGCTTTTATGATTGTATTTCTTTGTAAACCAAATTATTAACAAAATCAACTAAAGAGTGCTACTTCATTTAACCATTTACCCAGTCAATAAAGGTTACACAATATCCATAGTACTATTCATTTAATACTAGTTTTATAGGAGGACTTAGAAAACTCCTCTCATACTAAAATATTGTGTAAGCATTACCTAATCCACAAACATAATAAAAGATTTATCCAATTCAGTGGAATATATTGAGTATTCCATGTTTCGTATGGGTTTAGGTAGGGTATGAAGAGTCTAGCCTAGGTTTACAAGAATATATTTTAATTCCTTTTACTTATAGTATACCTTCAAATATTTCATATGCTCGAGAGTTTTATCTGCTCAACTAAGTTTATCTTATTATGAGAATTTCTATTGATAGAATGAAGAAGGACTAATTTTCTAATATATATAATATATTATATATATATATATATATATACTTGATTTAATTCAATAATCCTACAATATAACTTATTGCAGGTCTATGCTGCTAGCTATGCTCTTTCATTTCTGAAAAATAATACTTTCTAGCAGAGTTCATATGATTATTTAGTCTCTGCACAGTTTAGAATTTATAACATACTGATTCTAATATATCTAAGAAAAGATATGAACACTATGCATGTCTTAATTACCTTGTTCTCCAATCTAAGTACTAATCCATAATATAATATCACATGTCTAATCATAATAAGATACCTTAATAATTATTTCTTTTATGCGTGTATATATTCTTTTTTATACATATAGCTCTTTTCTCCCACATTCATTTACTCATATAAGACTTAGAACAATCACATATCTCATCAAATTTATTTCTTAAAATAGTTATGATATGCCGGCACACTGTAACACATACAATTAATTCTAGGCATTCAACATTTACTCTGTACTATCACTATACATCATTAAACCATTTCAGAATAAACATGTAGAACATAAACAAAATTTCATTTAACCGTAATTAATGCTTGGGGAATATTTGTGAAAAGATCACATTCTACTCAACCATGAATTGTATTCAACAATTCCGCTTGAGCTAAGACCTTCTTGCCTTCAAGAATCAACAACCTTCTTGGGTTCCTGAGTGGTTTTCTTATAGATTCTTCCTAGAAAATTTTTAGCAGTGTCCCACTTTAAGGTATGTCATCCTTTTGCCTAGGCCTTTTTGTTTTAATTTGAGAAAAATATTATTTTCTTTTTCTTTAAAGATCGCCTTTCTCTCCCACTATGATTTATTCCTCTTTTTGCCGAACTTAGCATTTCTTTCTAGCTAAGTAGTTAACATAACCTTTCTCTCTTGTTATGTTAATATATTTAACAACTTTGTTCTAGGGATTTTTATGAGACTTTTAGGGAAGCTCCACCATATGGACTTTAACCACTTCACAACTTTTTATGAGTTGGCAATAATTTTCTAATACTCTAGTGCTCTTTCCTGAATATTTCCAAACAACTTATCTATTAATTCAATAAAATAAAATAAAAATATATCATCACATAGTTTCTATTCTATCCTCCATAGCCATTAAGTCCAACAATAATTTATAAGTCTACAAATATCTATGTCTAAAAAAGCAAGACATAGGGTTGTTACATCTTCCCTCCCTTGAATTAAACATCGTCCTTGGTGCTTCCTCAATTCCATATTTTCTAAAGATGGAAATAAAATGTCTCTTGCATTTTTTTCTTTTCAAAATAGTCTTCTCAGTGCTAAATTCTTCTATTGCACATTACTTTGGGTGATGGCTCAATTTTGGAGTCAAACCAATTCATGTGTTTAAATCACGCTCATTTCCTAGCATGTTTCCATACATGTTGAACAAGTGCTTTACATTTTCATTCATGAATCCCACAAAGGATTTTCAACCTACACCCAACAAGGGTCATCACCATACAATCAACAAGGGTTAGCAACATCAATATTGAACATAAACGATAACAATAAGTCATTTTTCCCACTTACCCCCTTGCTATGTCAAGTGAAGTGAACCCCATCTAATGTTTCTTCCACAATATTTACAGACATGCAATTGCCAATTTTCTTTCATGTCATTTACCCAATGGCAATAATAATTAAAGGTCCAATTACTTACCTTGCTTCTTCTTATGAGTCACAACTAGTGACCTGTCATACTAGGTAACCTTCTATGATATTATATTGATATCATAATCTCAAATATGCCTTTTTCATTCATATCTTAAGTGTAGGACAACCTCCTACCTTTTTCGCTTTCATGGTTGTTATATTATTGTCAATTTCATCCCAAAGTGGATTTAGTCAAGTCCATCTTGGCTACTCTACCACATGTTCCATACCTTTTCATAATCACCAAGACTAAACCACACAAGTATAGGAAGTAGAAAATAAAGAATTCACAATATTGACATAGGTAATTAAGGGGCAACTTGACACACTCAAGTTTCATGGTCAAAACAACAAAATGTAACTTCATAGATATACAACATTCCTTTTCCATTTTACACCTCATCCACCATTTCCCTTTAATTTCCTTTAACTCACTCCCTTGAGTTTTTTAGTTTGTCCCGCATTGCAGGTCATTGATGAGGATCATGTGCATCTTACTCCTATGTATAACCATGGGGTCTCTTCCCCTTGCATTCTTATGCACATTGGCTACATCAACACCGATTATATTAATGTATTTATCTTCATCAATTTAGAATATCTTCACACACACACACACACACACAAATATATATATTACATCAACTAGAACACCATTCAACCATAAACTTTTGCATTATACCTAGGTTTTCCCATGCCTATTTTCTTTTCGCAGTTCCTCTGGTCTTCTCTAGAAATTCCATTCTACAATATCCACATGTTTATCCTACTACATCATTCAACCAATATTTAGTTACCTACCAATTCAATCAACTGGTTAACTCTTTTCTATATGGATCACACTTATAAATTAAACCAATTTGTCAAATTATTATTACTAATCTGTAACCCATACAAATTTGATATCTATTTCATCCTTCAGGCCTAAGCCATAAATGATTTCTTTGTCCATTTTAGGGTCTATTGTATTTTCCTTTTGAGGAATTACAAGTTTTCATTCTTGATTTTTTTCCTTAATCAACTTCGCAATTACCCATTTCTGCATAGATCTGACATTTTCTGCATCAGTTTAGCACTATTTATGGATGATTTCATGTTTTCTGATTCCTCGGGGTGACCAAAAAATCATTATTATTTTTATTCTCAATTTGATAATCTCTAATTTAATTACTTTCTTTTTTATTTCCATGAGTAATTTTTTTTTCATAATTTATTGGGATATTCCATCCCATCTTACAAACATCTCCCCTATTTAGTAGGTCTCTCACCTTTGTGACCATCCACTTATTCTTAAGTTATCATCTTATCAACCAACTCTCTTAATTACCGACTTCTTTTCCTGGTATCCCACATATACATATTTACAAAGGCACTACCAATATTCTATTATCCAAGCATGTTTGAATCTGAGAATTCCTCTTGAGTTTCTCATTATGGCATTATGGAGTGTTTTGTCAAGTAGGAACCTCATTTGATACTATTGTCTTTTATAGGTAGGGTTATGATTTCTCTGTTCAACTATTGAAGTTTTGAGTTTCTATATGATTAGCCTAGAGCACACTACTAATTCTAGGGTTCAAACCTTCTCACTTGGTTGCATGTATTTAATATTTTTCCAATGAATCTCTAAAGTATGGGTGCATAGCTTAGTTTGGAGATCATTTATACATTACTCTCTATTTATTACTTTAAATTAATTATTTTTCATTCTCATATTGTTAATTTGAGTATACTCATGGATATATTTCTTGCATAACATCTCAATCGCTACTAAAATCTTTTTCTAAAACACTTTTAATGCCATATACAAGATTTCATTTGAACCATAATTTGTATGGAATGATATTTGTAAGTTTCTTATATGACATTATCCACAAGTTTTATATCCCCTTTTCCTATTTCTCCACCGAATAGTATTACTTTTCATAATTATATGTGATTCCAAATTTTACTTTTATACAATTATGACTAGATACTAAGTTATTTAGCTTTCTTTTGCCATTTCCTTGTTGTTTTGTTCTTATTTCTATACCTAAGCAAATATATGTTTATTATGACTTGTTGATTTGATTCATAAGTACCCGTTTATTTTGTTATTAGAGAACTACATACCTTTCTAAGTATTCTTAAATATCAATTAATCCTTGCATTCTGAATAGTTAGTTCCACAACCCTTATTGCATCCTCACTCTTTGGATACTGGGGTTTCTCTTCATCACCCCATATTTTAAGACTCATTTGCAAGTAAGGAGTAAAACACTAATCTTTAGGCTTAACCTAATGTACTTAATAGGTACATGTTCTACATTCTACCCTTTGTATCGTATTTTGTTACATGATTTATGTCTTTGTTTACTTAGATTAAACAATATTAAGCATAAATTTGTTGGTTTACATCCCTATATAACATTTTAGCAATGTCCATAAAATTCTTTCATAAGAATTCTATGTTATAAAAGGATATACATCTACATTTTATCCAGGCAACAAATAATTCATACCATTTCCTGTGTAATAGTTTTTTCATGTTATATATGATTTTTCATTCCATGTCTCTCTCTTAGTCACAACTAGCTAGTTGAGGACATCCTTTCCCTGCAAATGTCTTGAATTTAAGTGATTACAATTTATAGCACTAGTTTTTTTCAATTTATATGGACGACTTTATATTGTATTTATTTCCTGATTTTTTCAAATTAGGAACAAAATAATTCCTTTTAATCCTTAGTTGGGTATTGTTCATTGTATCTATAATCGTTGTTTCTATTATTTTTATTCTCCCTGTTAGAGTTCAGGTCTACTTTAACTCCATATGCATCCAATAGTTTAGTTATTAGAATGTGTACTTCCCTACAACAAACTTTATTATATTGCTATTTGTACTATTATTACATTCCATACCAAGATTGGAGCCATCTCTTATGTTATTATATATTTTGAACAAGGTTAACACAATCATTTCATCTTTCTTTCTCATTCACTATATCATAATATTGCATTCTTTTTTAATCCCTGTATTATGCACTACTATTTGTTTCCCTATTTTAGGATATATGTTAGATTAACAAGAGACTTTTGCTCATTTTTTGGTATTACTATCATCAGCACACCCTTATACACTTCTTTCACCCATTTCAACATAGTCAATCCTCTGCAAAAATCTCTATGGATGATTTATTTAATGGAACAACATATTTCTAGTCATCTGCCCTGTCCATAACCATCTTCTATCAATTTATTTTATAACTAGTTAGAATTATATCCCTTACTCTTTTTTCTACTTCCAACAATATGTTGTAGGAGATGGCACTTTCTCTCCTATTTTCACTTACATCTACTCTCCTTTATCAGGAGATCTAGTAGATATTTTACCATTCATGTCTTCTTTGTTTTACACAATAAATTTGTTATTTTTCAACTATGGGTTGGCTTATAGGCCTGTAAGTTTTGTATGACTAAACTAATTTAACTTTTCATAACACGACATTTTATGCAAAATACATTTAGTTGTGGTTTGACCCTTAAACCTACAATTGAACTTAGCTCTGATACCATATTGTAATGTTCCTAATTTTCATATCAAGAAAAACTTTTCAATATAATTACATCACAAAGTCGTCGATATTACGTGAAGTACTATTAATTTAAATTTAAAAATGGATAAATTCATTCAGTATTCATGAGTTTATGTTCCTTTTCCTTAACTTCAATTATTTTCAATATTAAATTATTCATGATTATTGTTACTGTCCTTTCCTTAACTTCAATAACTCAAATCCCATTTGTCTCTATTAAATAATTTAATCATTATCATTTACCCGTTTAATGGTGTCAATACATATATTGTGATATATATAAATATATAATAATAATATATTATATATATATACTAATTCTCATTTTTGGATTTATCCTTCCAATATAATCCGCCACTACAGGTATTCATGAGTTTATTGTTACTCTTCTTTCCTTAACTTCAATAACTCAAAATCCCATTTGTCTCTATAAATAATTTAATCATTTAAATCAAGTTTATCCCTTTTAATGGTGCAATACATATATTGTGAAATATATATATATATATATATATATTAATATTCATTTGGATTATCCCTTCCAATATATCCCCACTACAATGTATTCCAACTTCATATATATATATAAAACTATCGAACATCATTATCATCCCTTTTAATAACTTGTTATCCAAGCATAGATCTACAACCATATCACATCAAGCTCTTTTTCCATCACAATGATACCATTATGGTGAATTAGGTTAATATATAACTTTGATTAGTTTGGTTAACATGAGAGATGTGGGATGTAACTTTCACGGTTTCATTGTTGCCACACGACGATATTCCATAAGAGCCAACTAAGTGTGGCCCATGTGACTTCACGTTTTTAATTTTTCTTACGAATTTTCGACGATGATGATCTCAACATTGAATCTAATGGTGGAAACAATTTGGTGATTTTTCAAGGAATGAAACCCTTACCATTTATTGTCATTTGGTCATTCTTCATTTTTTCGTTTGTGAGACTAGAGTGTTGCTCCACCTAGTGACCATTCAAGGGTTTTGGAGTTAGTTCCTTACTCAAATTTACTATAGGTGCTCCTCATAACATATGTTAGGTATTATGTTGTTCACCCTATATGTCATTTGTGGGTAATTTATATTAATTTATATTCATTATCCTAATTTATAGTGTTATCGCTTCCTTCGTTCATAGGGTCATTTTCCTTATATATTTTTGTATTTCATTGCAAGGCATGAGTTAATGTATCCTGGTGTTAATTTTACTAAGTTAAAATATCAATTAGAGAGAGATTTCATAATTTCACTTCCATTCTAAGTAATGTAGAATTTTCTTATTTTAATCTTCGTTTATTAATTTCAAGTGCAACAAACCAAGATTACTTTCCTAATTTACCTCTGTCCTTCATGGGTAAAGGCAGACTCTAGTTTACTTATGTAATGTAAGGAATTGAGTTTTCATTTTGCGTTTAATGAAAAGTATAAGAATTCTCTTCCCATCATGGAATTCCCTTAATATTAAAAGTTGTTGTCTTGTAAAGGTTTCCATTTTTCTCTGATGTTAAAACCCCTTTTTTTCATTTGTTTACATGAACTCATACGATGATTCTCTTCTATGCTTACTCGTTATTAGAAGACAAGTAATTTAACTTCCCTTTATGAGATTTATAGGCTCTCATTTAATTGAGGAAAATCGAATCCTTTTTAAATTTTCCACAAGGAAAATTGGAGTTTTCCCTCCTCTGTCATTTTTATAATCTGTTGGTGAACTATAATGAATATTTATACTAAAGCCACACATGGCTAGAGCAGAGAGATGATTATCTCAAATTTTTTCTTTAACCTTCTACTATGTTTTTCCCTTCATTTTTGTATGAATCATTTCCATTCTCCATAACATAATTGATAAATTCGTATTATGCATATCAGGTTTCGAGGAGCAAATTGGGTATGTACCCATCTCAGGTAAGACTCTTCTCTTTTCGTTTTTGGTTCCTTATATATTATGCCTTTGTTATTTGATAGTTTGACCAGTCTCATTCATCGGTTGGGACCTCAATCTTGAATTTGAATCATTTCGTTGGATATAGGTTGGCTCTATTCAAATCACTCCTACTTGATCTGAACCTCTCATGGTGCACAACATGGATTGAATGTGCCTTTCATAAACCAAACAAGGTTATTCTACCTTTTTTTCAAACCCTATAGTGTTTTTATCTATATAATTTTAGCCTTGTGATTTTTCAATTGTAAACATTGATTTGGATTCAAACCATATGCCTACTCTTTTCATTAAATATTTTTAATGTATGCTCTTTCATAGCATTCTCCTCCAAGGGATTCAACACTTGTACATATGATGGGTGAACATATAAATGATTATAGTGGTTTTTCCTTTTCTCTTTATTGTAACCGGTCTTATATGTTTATACATCGCACTAGTATATGAATATATTTGTACATTATGTAACAATGTTTCACCATAATTTCTAATTCAATTGGACTTGAATTGTGGTTTTACTTAGTACTCATTTGACTTTAGCATTATTACTATTCCAGTGTAGTATTGTTACTCATCTATGTCATTACAATTCTCCTTTTTGGTTATAGTGGTATTCAGTAGAATTGATGTATTAACTCTTTTATTCTATAAAATAAAGGACTTGATAGAAAAGGATTTTATGATAGTATTTCTTTGTAAAAAATATTGTTAATAAAATCAACCATAAAATGCTACTTCATTTAACCATTTACCCAATGAATAAAGGTTACACAATATCCAAAGTACTATTCATTTAATACTAGTTTGATATGAGGACTTAGAAAACTCCCTCATACTAAAATACTAAGTGTAAGCATATAATTCTATTAATTCCCAACCATTTTGTCAACTCACAAATAGAATGAAAGATATATTTTATTCAATAGAATATATTGAGTATTTCATGTTTCCTTACCAAAAAAGGTGATTTAATTTCCATTACACAAACCTTTATTTTCGTATGGGTTTAGGTAGGGTATGAATAATCTAGCCCAGGATTACATGAATATATTTTAATTCCTTTGTACCTATAGTATACCTTCAAGGATTTCATATGCTCCAAGAGTTTTATCTACCCAAGAGTTTTAATTTCCAATGATACACTGAAAATGAAAAATCTTCTTACATATAGATAATATATATTCTTGATTTCAATTCAACAATCCTACAATATAATTATTAGGAATATGCTAGACTTTTGTTCTTTCATTTATGTAAAATAATAATTCTAGCAAAGTTCATGCAATTATTTGATCTTTGCACAGTTCAAAATTTATATCATACTAATTCTAATATATCTAACCAAAGATATGAACATTATGCATGTATCAATTATCTTGTTCTCAAATCTAAGTATTAATCCATGACATAATATCTCAGGTCTAATCATAATCCGATACTATATTATTTATTTCTTTCGTGCATGTGTATATTCTTTTGTATATAAATAGCTCGTCTCCCACATTCATCTACTCATATAAGACTTACAACGATCACATATCTTATCGAATTTGTTGCTTAAAATAGTTAGTCTATGCCGGTGGACTATAACACATACAACTAATTCTAGGCATTCAACATTCACTCTGTACTATCACTATACAACATTAAACCATTTTAGAATCAACATGTAGAATTAAAACCTAAGCTTTGGAAAAAAATTCCAATGACACTTACATTATTTGGCTTCATGGAAAAGAGAAATTAGATGATTTCCTTAAGCACCTTAACAATCAATCTAATTCTATCAAATTTACTATGGAAGTGGAAGAGAATGGTAGCCTACCCTTTCTTGACATCCTAATCAAGAGGAACCAGGATGGCTCAATATCTCACCAGGTCTATCGCAAGAAAACCCACATAGAGCATTATCTTCATGCTAATTCACACCATCATCCTACACAAAAATTGGGGGTTCTTGACACTGTTGCTACGAGGGCAGATCACATTTCAGACCATGATCATTTTGAACAAGAGAAGAACCATCTTTTGGAAGTTTTTGAAAAGAATGGATATCGAAGACACCAAGGAATCAAAGCTTTCAAGAAGGCTGAGAATCCTAAAAATAAGTAGCCTATGGATGAGCATGTTGGTAAGGTCCATCTCCCATACATATTAGGCACCACTGATAAAATCTCTTATATATTAAAAAAGAACAATATAAAAACCACCTTTAAACCTATGAGCACCATTAGCAGATGCCTAAAATCCATAAAAGATCCCACTGATCCAAAATGCCACAAAGGGGTTTATTTGGTTCCTTGCTCTTGTGGAAAAAACTACATTGGTGAGACTAGTCGATCTATCTTAACTAGGATTCAAGAGCATGCAGCTGCCATTAAACATAATCGTTCCGAAACCTCAGCTTTGACCGAGCACTCAAGTAAAACCAATCATCATATATGTATTGAAAACTCTTGTGTTGTGGCCAAAATTGATCATTATCAACATATGAAATTTAGAGAAGCCATCGGAATAGGTAAACACCCCGATAATCTTGATGGTTGGCAGATTGGTGATAATTGGATTCCTATTTTAACCTCTAATTCTACCTTTTCATATATTACTCCCTACCCTCTCTTCGCTCTACTTGGCCTCCATGGTCTTCATTGTTAGCATACCAACCCTAGATTCATTATAACATTTTAATAAAATAATCAAGTATATAATAATGAAGAATAAATAAATAAAATTTCATAATTTCCATTTCTATACATTTAAATCTTAAAATGAATTTAATAACTCGATGATTATGAATTATAAATCGATTTATTATAATTCATAATAATACAATAAAGTTTAGTTTTAAACAAATTAAACAAGTAATAATTTTATTCATTAAAATATTGTAGTTCATTCTAGAAATTAATTAATAATAAAAAGTAGGTCATTATATCATTATTAGTTACTAGTTATTAATCATTACTAATTTTTATTTTAATCATTTAAGTATACTATAAATAAAAATGAAAAATATCATTCATACAATTTATAACCTTATTATAAGGCACATTATTATACTCATCTTGGTCATATAATTAATAAGATTAATGAGTTCTACAAAAATTTTAGTGAGTTTATTTATTAAAAGTTACTTTATATTATTAATGTAACCATAATACATTTCTCAATTTAAAAAAAAAAACAATAGACTAGCCATTAAATTAATAATTAATAAACTTTAACTAAAATAATTATTAACGGATCTAACAATAATAAAATATATAAATTACAACTAAACTGTATTATAACATTATCATACCTGTCGATTGTCTTTCATTCCCATTCCCACCCTATCCCTATTTATTACCCTATTGGGTTCTGACTTATGCTTTCAAGGATCTAATCCTGATGATGAACCACGAAGGTTGGTTCAAAACATCCATTACAACAAATATGATTGTGATGACTCTGGAAGATAACACCACACAAAATTTTATCTATTTGTAATTAATGCTTGGGGAATATTCAGGAACAAAGTACATTCCACCCAACCATTAACTATCTCCAATAGTTCCCCTCGAGCTAAGATCTTCTTGCCTTCAGGAATCAACAAACTTCTTGGATTCCTGAGTGGTTTTCTTATTGATTATTCCTAGCAGATTTTTAGCAATATTCTTTTATTTTTCTTTAAAGCGCATGTTGATCTCCCGCTGTGCTTTGTTCCTCCTTTCACCCAACTTAACATTTCTCTCTAAGTAATTAACATAATCTTTTTCTCTCATTATGTTAATATATTTAATAGCTTTCTCCTAAAGATTTTTAGGAGACTTTTAAGGAAAGTCCACCATGTAGAGTTTAACCACTTTACAACTTTTCATAAATTAGCAATAAGTATCTAATATTCTAGAGCTTCTTCCTAAATATTTCTAGACAAGTTATTTATTAATTCAATAAAATAAAATATAAGTACATTATCACATAATTTTCATTTCCATCACCATTAAATCCAATAATAATTTAAAAATCTAAAAATAATCATGTCTAAAAACAAAAACATAAAAATATTACAGCTTTACTTATCCTATCTTATTCATATCATTTTTATTATTACTTTATCTTTATCTAGTTTCCTAATCGTAATAATAACTCAACATCATTGTACAGTGATGTGTGGTTTGACGGTAAGTCACATGGGTGAAGCCCGGGGAGACCGAAGTTCAAACCTCATTGAGTACAATGACCTGCTGTGGTGGCGGCTAGAGGGGCGGATTCCCCTTTCCCGTGAGTCTGCTCTTGCTAAAATCATAGGAACTTAGTATACCTGACTTGCAGGTGGTTGGTTATGCTCTTGGTGTTATAGTGGCAGCTATGAGGTTTGATCCTGGGTCTTCCCTAGATTAGGCTTGGCAGTTACCGATTCACCATGTGATTAAAAAAATAATAATAATAACTCAACATCATTAATTACTTTGATCACTATTCCACGAAAGGAAAATGTATCCTTTGACAGATTATAAAGGAGTTGGAAAATCGTCAATTTGGTATTAGTTTTCATGACATTTTGAAAATAATGGCGGATCATTTTCAAAAGACAAATATTCTTATTATCAATTAATTTTTTTTTTTTATCAAAGTAAGGTTAGCCTTAACATAGCTCCATTACTATTATGAAAGCAACTTAAACCTGGTTAGACGTAATTTAAATCTGGTTATTGTTATGAAGTAGGTATATAATAGCTTTCCATGTACTATTGATTTTGAATCCATGTTATATATTGAGATTATTTGAATTTTTCTCTATTTATAAGTTTTCTAATTTTTTTTCCATATAATAATTAAATAGGACAATTTTCACATGTTTGAATACTTATGTTGTATATTTATTTTTGGATTTCTGTTATGTAGGTTTAGGTTCATCCAAAGTTTTGGGTGGGCTATGTTATTACTCTGATATTTCTTTTGAAGTTAATAAAGAAAGAAAAGTCAAAAGTAACTACAAACCACTTTTAGAGATTAGGACCTAGCTTTCTCGATGCTCAGAGAGGGCTCTCTCTTTATACTTTAACTTTGTTTTAGTTAAGATGATTTTAGGCTAGTTATTGCTTGCACTTGGGTTTTGTTTTGAAATTGGGTGATGGGATCACTTTATTTAGATGAAAAGAGGTTTGCTTCTACCATTGGGCTATGGAATTGAATGTCAGACAAACAACACTGGATTCAATTCTAAAAACAGTGTCTACAAGGCAAGATAGATGAGTTACTGCAGATCTCAAAGGCTAAATGGTGAAATGGTTTCAAATCGAATCCAGGGAGCAATTAAGGGATCACTAGGCCGGAATCTAGAAGGAATGAAAGAAGTCAACCGGGATGGGAGAGAAATTAAGGGTTCTCAAATCCGGGTATCAGAGGAAAACATGTAAATGACTAACTGTGCAAAACAGAATGTACTTAAACAAATTCTGAGTGATATCTCCAGTTAATTCATTCAAATTTAGAACACATTTAAGATTATGAAACACATAAGAAGGTAAAAATATCAAACAAAGAAGATAATTTACTGCAAATGGCTCATCTCATGAATCCTGTAGCAAAATGCTTTTATTACTTGCTCCAGTCTATTGACTTAAAAATGGTACAATCACCCTTAGGTTTAAGATCAAAATAACTCTACAAATGTAAAATAATCCACCCTAATAATTCAAATTATGAAGTATTTATACAAAAGGAATTACAAAATATCTGAAACTATATTCAGGACTAATCTAGGCAAAAAGAAATATCTTCTTGCAAGAAGATAGAGACAGCTGTTGAACTGCTGCTTGTTGTCCCTGTTATTTAGGTTCTGTTGGCTTTGCTCTTTGATCTTTTTCCCTTTATGCTGCTTGGTTGTTTGGTCTTTACGCTAGATGTTCTGTTTTACTTTAACCTTTCATCTGATACTCTTTTATCTTATACACTTTAACTTTGCTGACTTGTCAATATCCTTTTACTGTGTTGTTTTACGTTTTATTGTACATTTATAATTTACTGTATATTTACTACAGTAAATCATTGAGTTTTTCCCATCTTTCCTCATTTGGTAATTAGATATTGAGCAATTTTCTATATATTTCATCTGCCTCTGTATATTTGGCAAAAGTAGGCTTATTAATAAATAAGTGTTTTACCTCATGCTGGAGGTAAAAACAAGTTTTCAAAAGTTTGGTACAACACTTTGTTTGTTGGCATGCCCTTCATAGATGAAGTGATTACCTGTTCTCTGGCCACTTCCCTGATCTTCTTGTTGTAATATGCCTGTGTTGTTAGCTTATCATTTATAACTAAGGGATTAGGTAATCCCTTTTCCTTCAAAAGTTTGAACTTAGCCATGAACCTGTCAACGACTAGTTGCATGTTTTGACACTTATCTTCTAAATTCAAAATATCAAATTCCTCTTAGTGAGGAATTTTATGACTTCCAAAATTGTACATGTCATGTCAGGTATCTCTAGTTCTTGCATTTCATACTTATTCTTGGAGTTGAGGAAGTGGATGATTCTTGCAGCTTCCTCTAGCATATCTCCAAGTTTTGTTTTAACCCTTCAATGGATTCTATAGCCTTCTTTATTAAATCAATCTAGTCAAAAATGACCTGGATGGATGGCCAAATATCATTAACAGAGTTAATGATATTGACTCGTAGTTTCTCTTTAGCCTTACCTATAGGCTCACTCAATGTCATCCTTGTAGCCTTTTGTTGTTCTTCTTTATGCATGATTTGGGCAAGTTTGCAATCTGTCTCCAGGCTAGTGACTTTCTCATTAATTTTGTTAATCTCAGTGGTCTAAATGGACATTTATTTCATTGATTTAACCAGCCTCTTTGCTTCATCACTTGTGGAGGTTGTTGTTGTTGATCTTATTACTGATGTAGTCGGTGCATATGTCCGAAGTGCAGTGGCCATTGGAGCAGTGGGAGCTAATGTTGCTGCCAAAGTAGAAGGTACAGTTGTGGTCACTGTTGGAATGATAGTTGCAGGAGCATTATCAATACTATATTGTTTGAGTTGAATCAAGCTATCCAACTCCTTCTCCATCTCCTTTAATTGGTCATTCAGTTGCAACACTAAGTCCATCATTTCCTCATGATTGGTCTGACTTTCCAGGACTTCCTTTGTCTGTGGGTGTTGCAAATGAGGCAACTTGAGTTGTTTCTTGAGGGCTGCTATGTCCTCATTCTTCTTTTTGATTAGTTTCTCTGTGGCCTTAACATCATTTGGGTCATGGCCTAGTTCAGTAACCAAGTCCTCCAAGGACTTTATCATGGTGTCTTTAGCTTGTGAAGAGGCCTTCTTCAACTTGAATTGGGTTGTTACATTGTCCAATGAATCCTGCAACTTGTAAGCAACCATGGCGTTTGTTGTGAGGGTAGAGTAGATCATTTCTCCAGCCTGCTTATGAAACTCTATCTGATTAATGGGCTGAACATCCCTGGCCAAGACCTCAAAGTTTGTCTTCTTGTAGTCTGCCCACCTTGTTGTTCTTGGCCAATTGCATTACTCTCTTGATCTCTGGGTTGATTCTAGGCTAAGTCTTAGAAGTCAGCATGTTCATGACTGGGTATACAAAAGCATCTATGAAGTCTTTGTAGGTGAATGATGTGGAAAACTTGTGGACCAAGGCTGTCCAGTAGATGACTGATCTCTCCTTTCCTTTGGTGTCCAATTTCTGGATGCTCAAAGGGAACTTATCTGTCTGGTAATACAGGAACATATGAAACAATGCTGAATAGTATTTGAAAAATCTTTCAGTGGGCAGTGTAGTGAACTATTCATGCATTCTGTTTGCAATGAACTAGGCATAATTACACATAATAGTAGAAGGCTTGCATGGAGTGAAAATGAACAAGAAGACCATGATGACCTCATCCACATACTCATTTGATGTGTATCCTAGGATGCATGAGAGCATGGTGATTATTCTCCAGCCAGTATCTAAAAAAATAGTGGCAACATAGGGTGGAATGTCTGTAGGAGTATGTCTTTCCTCAATGATGAAATTCTGGAAAATTTGTTTGATTTTAACTGGGTCCAGTGTGATGTACAGGTCCAATAGGTTTACAATGGACAAAGGAGTCAGATTAGGACTAGGATGGATTTGTAGCATCTGGTTGATGGATTCGGCAGTAATGGTGAATAATAACTCATGGTTTGGTGCCTCAATAGCCCTTTAGATTGGAACATAACATGCATGACAAAAATGTACAATGTCTGGGAATGGGAGAACTTCTGGGAATGTATACTTAGGCAAATTGGATTCCCAAAGGTTGATGTCATCAGCATGGTTTAAGAACCTATCCTTAGCCCAACAATGGGTTCTTAGAAGGTGGCCTGGAGTGGTTGTGTCTTTAATTTAAAAACACCTGTCTGCCAGGGCCAAATGGTCATGTCCAGGTGAGGGGTTGAGACCAGTCTGACATCCAAAGAGGTCTGGGCATCCATCTTTGTGATAAAATATAGGAATTGGGCTTATACAGCTTGTGAAAATGAAGTGTTGATTATGTCTGGTTCAGGGATAGGGTATTGGTAGTTTGCAGGAGAGGGTTTTTGGTATTTGAGGGGAAATACTCTCAAATCAGTGGAAATTTATTAAATTCAATTAGTTTAATTTTTTAATTTACTGTATAGTTTTGAATTTGAGAGGGTCATTCTGGTTCTCTATTGGAATACCTGGAATTAGAGGTTCAAGATGCAAACTGGTTTTGAATGGTGGCTGCAAAGGGTTCTATGGCTTTAGTCGCGCACTGGAGTACTGAACTGGGATTCCAGAGTGTGTATGGGAGGCAATTGATGGTTGAAACTGGTTGCATAAGCTCAAGGGCACAGAGAAGCTTAGAATGCTTTCACAAAGTAAACGAGTGAAAAAGGGTGAAAATGGGGGTCCATGGCCTTTTAACTAACAACGGTGTAAAATTGGCGTGAAAACTCATTTAATGAACAATGAATGGTTTTTGTTTCCGCGGGGAGGCGGTTTAAGGACCCACCGTACCACTTTTAAGTGATGGGTGGTATTTTCCCGAGAGCACGCGACTTAACGCGGTGCCGCCACGTAACCCAAGGAGGCCTGAGAAATACCACCCATATCGTGTGATATCGGGTCGGTAAAGGTCGGTAGATGAATGGGTGTGATATGGGCGAGGGTCGTAGGATCTGGGGGTGCAAGGTCCAACGACCATCGCGTGGCAGAGATGCACGGCGGGAGATGGGGGCGAATATTAGCGGGGCCCAGGGGTTAATTACCCTTAAGTGTAATTAGTCAATGGATAAATGCGGGGTTATTCTGTAATGTGAGTTTATGGAGTGTAACGGGTAAAATTGAATTTGCGGGGTTAATAAAGTAATGCAAGGGGGGGAATAATAGTTAGGATAAAAGGTTTTAGTGGTTTTTTTTTGGGTTTTTAGGGAAATTAATAAAGGGAAAATGACTTTTTACATGGGGAAAGGGTTTCACACTAGGGAAAATGGGCTTTTTGGGTAGGGGAATGAATTTAGAGGGTAATTTGCTAGGGGATCATGTGAAGCCAAGGGAGAAAGGTAAAAATGAAGGGAAAAGGGGTTTACATAAGAAATGGAGTGGTAAAAGGGGAAATTAGTTAAGTATGTAGTGAGGGGTGAAATGAAAAGGGGGAAGTTAACCAAATGAATTTATGAGCATCCTTTTTCTTTCATAACTGCTCCTGCACACTGAAACACATGATTAAACATGATAGATGTGCTTATGTCTCAAATACCCTTTTACTTACCCTAACATTTTTTCTTCACTTTGTTGGGTGCACTTAAGCTAGCAAACCCTTTTCTTTCATTTTTCTTTTATGAAACAAACTATCTACTTCTAACCTTATATCTTCCAAGGGCTCAAATTAAACTGATGAGCTCCTTTTATTTCTCTACCTATTTACTAATCTGCCAAGATTAAACTATTTGGCTAGATCTTTATGCTCTAACTATAGACATGAAATTCAAAGCATGATGTAGTCAAGATTAAACAGTTTGACTATCATAGGTTGTGGCATGTTTGAAAAGTTGCACACAACCATTATTCTAAACAGTAAAGTAAAAAGTAGTGGCACTTGGACTTGCACACTTTCATGATCTGTTTTTTGTTTGGGGTTCATATTTTTTCATTCTTTTTTTTTTTATCTTTTCTTATTCTTTTTGTCATTTGATATTTCTTTTAGGACATACCCTCTTTACGTTTTTTAATTTTAATATGGAAAACATTTGCAGAAAGCAAAGGTATGTACAATATTACAAGACTTAACTTCATCTAATTCAAAATTATGAATCCTATCACTAGAGGACTCTAATAGTGGCTCCACATGGGGATGGCATTTCCTGGTGAAATGTCAAGAAATCTAAAGACCAGTAGCCCTTGAATTGTGATTGAAGTTACCTTGTAAACTGTGCTTCTGTGATTCTACTTTATTGATAGTTATGATAGTGAATCCTTCGAAGCTCAGGGCCTTCTCTCCAGGATTCAACTTCAAAGGATTACCATCCAATCCAATCTACACTCTGCATTGTTATGTACAATGATGCAAAGTAAAGTGAACTATTGTGAGTCAGTGGAAAAGCAATGCTTCAGCATTCTACCATTAACAGGTCCTCCTGGTAGATCTGATCCATCTATCTCTCTCAAGAAAAAGGCATTGTTGCCCTTATAGCCATAAATGACATAAGGCCCTTACCACAAAAAAACAAATTTTCCATGCTTACCTTTTTCTTCTCTCATTGAATCCCACTTAAGGACATTATCTCCCAAGTAAAAATCATCTGCTTTAGTCTTTTTATAAAAAACCTTCTTGATTTTGTCCTGGATTACCTGTGATTTTACATATACTTCTTCTTTGGTCTACTGCAGGTGTATGGTTTGATTTATTCTTCTCTGAATATCATTTGGTTCCACCTGTAATTCCTGGATGATCTTCATCACTGGAAATCCCAAAGATGATGGAAAAACTGCATCCATCCCATAAACCAGCTGATAAGGTGATGTTCCAATGGAATTCTTAGTAGTTAGTCTGTCTGTCCATAAGGCATTGACTAACTTCTTGTTCCATGTCTTTTTGTTATCTTCTAGCAATTTCTTAATTATATTGACCAGGCTTTTGTTAGATGATTTTGCAAGTCCGTTACCTTGAGGGTAATAGGTTGTGGAGTGGCCAAGGGTGATGTGGTATTTGTTACAAAAGTCTATCATTCTCTTGGATTAAATGTAGTTGCATTATCAGTAATGAGCTTCTGGGGACATCCAAATCTTGACAGGATATTACTCGCTAGAAAGGAGATTATAACAGTGTCTACGGCTTGCCTAGAAGGTATGACCTCTATCCATTTGGTGAAATAGTCAGTAGCTATTAGAATCCATTTATGCCGAGCTGAGGAGGCTGGGTGTATTTCTCCAATGAAGTCTAACCCCCATTGTTGAAATATCATTTCAGTGGAAATTGGTTAAAGAGGCAAGGGTAAAAGTTTTCTCTTTCCCTAAAAAATCTAGCATTTATGACAGGAGTTCACATGTTTCTTAACATCTGCAAACAAAGTGGGCCAGTAAAACCAACCCTCAGGATTTTGTTAGCAGTAATCTTCCAGTACAAGTATCCTCCACAATCCCCTGCATGAATCTCTTGCATGATCTTATCGGCTTCATTTTTTAGTAAACAATTCAAAAGAATACCATTATTGTCTTTCCAAAACAATGCATTATCTATGATACAATAATTTAATGACTTCATCTTTAAAAATCTAGCTTTAGTTCATGTTAAACTAGGAGGAGCTTGTAAATTTTGTAATACAAATATAATATTTGCATACCAGGGTGAATCAGTAAAAGGTTCACTGGTCGGTAGAGTCGCCATCTCTTCCTCGTCATCAAGGGCACTAATGAATTTTATATCAAGGGCCTGACAATTTGATTCAGCCATGAGTTTGGCTACACCTTGGCCTTTGATAAGCTTAGTTGGATTTATCTCTATGTCATATTCCAATATTGTGGCAATCCACTTACCTCTTTTCCCTTCAGGCCCATTTTGTGTCAAAATGTCTTAACTACAGAATTTGGAACATAAGCAATAATGTGAGAATACAAAATGTATACTCTGAAGTCTTTGATGACCTTCACTAAAGCTAATGCTTGTTTTTCCATAATTTTATATTTGAATGTGGCATCTCTTAAAAATTTACTAAAAAATGCAATTGGTTGTTCATATCCTTGGTTGTTCTTTTGCAGCAAGACTGTTGCAATGGTGTGTTCTGAAGCAAAAGAAAAAATTATAAAATCCTTGTTAAAATCAGGGCTTATCAGGACTGGAGTTTTGGTTAAGGCTTCCTTGATGGCTTCAAAGGATTGTTTGGCCTCCACTATCCATTTAAGTGCTAAGTCTTTTCTTAGCATGTTATTTAATTCTCTAATCAGTTCTGCTATATTTGAAATGAATCTCCTAAGAAAATTTATCTTGCCTAGCAATGACTGTAATTCTCTAATGTTTCTAGGATGGTTAACGGTCAAAAATACCTCTATTCTAGTAGGATCTATTGTAATCCCATCTTTAGATATGACATGTCCCAACAATTTTCCCTCTTCTAGACCAAAGAGTGTCTTTTTGGAATTTAAAGAAATCCCAAATTTTCTACATTTGATAAATACTCTTCTCAGGTGGTCTAGGTGTTCATTGTCAGATTTAGAGAACATTGTGATGTTATCTTGGTATAATACTAGGAAGTCATGGATCTCCTTGGCAAAATCTATATCCATAGCTCTCTTAAATTTGACACCTACATTCATTAATCCAAAAGACATCTTCAAATACATAAAGGTGCCCCATGGAGTAGTAAATGCAGTTTTAGCTTGGTCCTCTAGTTGAACTAAGATCTGGTTATATTAGAGAATCCATCTAATAGTGAAATCTTGGATGAGCCTACTCCCCTCTGCACGATGTGGTCCATTTTTGGTAGAGGATAGTTATCTTTTAATGAGACCTTGTTTAAATTTATGAAATCTACACGAAGTCTAATTTCACCAGTCTTCTTCCTAGTAGTGACTAAGTTTGAAATCTAATCTGAGTATCTAATGGGGGTTATAATTTTGGCATCAAACATTCTTTTAACTTCCTTCTCAATAGAGGGCATAGGAACTGGGTTTATTCCCTAAGTTTCTATTTAAAAGGTTTATGATCTTATTTTAGAGGCATTTTGTGTTGGATTATGCTAGTGTCATAAGATTTTAAGTCTTCATAATTCCAGGCAAATACATCCTAGAAATATTTAAACAAATTGATATATTTAACCTTTTCCTCGGGAGGTAAGGCTTTTGATATTTTAATGAGTTTTGGTTTATCCTCAGTTCCTATGTTAACCTCTTCTATGTCAGCTCTTAAGGGTTCCATTTTGGGTTTCCTGGTTACATCATTAGAGTCAAACAAATCTTATAAAGGGACTAATCCCTTAGGAAAAAAATTATTTTTCAGATTAAGAATTTCAGGATCATCATTCTTTATTTCTTTAATCTCTACATTCTCTAAACTAACTATTTCTACTTTAGTAAATTTAGTTGGTTTAGCTATATCTAAAATATTTACATCTATGTTACTTTCTATATTATTGTTTAATTTACAGTCAGTATCTATCTTACAATTCTGAAACTCACCTTCATTGTTCATGAAATTGTAAATCTAGGAATCCTGGGAAAAAAATCTGCCAATACTTCAGGTTGTTTGGTATAATAGGCCTATGTCTGACTTCTACAGTGTACTGATGGTTGGGTTGAAATGATAATTTGCAGGTACTAGCAAAAGTGGCCAGACTATGGGCCTGCATGTTTTGTTTTCTAGGAATGGCAGCAAAGTTTGTTTCCAGGAGGTCTTTGATCAAGTCTAGGGCAGTATCCCTATATTGACCAAGCCTAGGATTGTTTACAAAGTATTCACCATTAATCTGTTTAATAATCATCTCTGAGTCTCCCATGATGGAAACTCTTTTAGCTCCAAGTTTCCTAACCAATTGTAACCCTAGAATTAGGGCTTCATATTCGGCCATGTTATTGGTACACTTGAAGTTCAATTTGAAAGCATGTCCCTCAACATTATTATTCTCCATATTATGGATCCACACTCCTACACCAGCCCCTAAACTATTGACAGACCCATCAAAGTCTAGATGCCATAGTGACTCATGAAAAATGTTCTCACTCTTAGTTGTTCTATCTTTCGGGTCTTTAGCTGTGATTTCCTTATTGTCATGTTCTGCATTGTACAAGATAAAAGAGTCCATATCTAAATGCATGGAGTATATGGGAAATTTTTGTGGTTTTTCATCACTACTCACCATGTGTTTCATCAACGTCTCTCTATACAGTTTTCTTTGTTGGCCAAAAACAGATATGGTGGCATAAGACATATCTAACTGCAAGGATCCCTGCAGTTTTTCTCCCCATGAGCAAGATAGCAGCATTCCATATTTCGGTGGGATGTTTGCAACTACAATGTCCATTATGATACTTTTTGCAGGCCACTGGACAAGAGTTAAACATAAGTCCTTGATCAAGCCAAGGCATTTAACTTGGCTAGAGTCAAAATAAAACAGATCCTTATATGGCCTGGTGATGTCTAGAATCAAATTGTGGGATTCCCCTGAGTCCAACATAGCATTATGCAATATTTTGTCATGAATGTTTAGGCTAATGTAGAAGGAGGAAATCCCCCTTGCTGATGAATACCATTCGCCTTAGGGCCAAACAATAATTCAGGTTGATCGTCATTTAAGTTAACAAAATCCTCTCCCTCTCCTGTGTTTAAAGTTTTAGTTATCTGTGACCTATAGGATTCATTCTTTACCAATTCAGTCAAGGGAACTAATATCTTTAATTTTGTTATTTCAGTTTTGATGTTGAAAGGGAGCTGAGGTTTGTTTGTTTGATTTAAATCTTCCTTAACATGTGTAGTTTGTGTGTTCTTATCTTGTTTCTCAGTACTAGGCATTTCAGTATGTGTTTCTATTGTTTTGCCTTATTTTGATTGTTCTCAATAATTGTCTCTGTTTCAGTTTCAGTGGAGATTATATCTAGGATTTTATGGGTAGAAGTCTTCGGTGTTCCCATAGGGAGGATTTGTAACACTTTGTTAACTGGAGCTTCCTTTATTATCTTAGTCTGCATCTGGATGGATCTTTTTATGGGAGTCTCATTATTCTTTTTACTTCTCAAACTATATTGTTTGTGTACCTCATATATAGCTGACTCATATCCCTATTTAAAATCAAAGGATTCACCAGATTCTAACTGCAACTGCTGCAGCATATATAACTCATGTTCTTCTTGAGTAAGAAAAACAATGTCTTCATCTTTGGTTTCTAGTAAGTTAATCTGGGTATCATCCTCTCCTTCTTGGGTCTATGAATCCTCAACATAGTTCTCTTAGAAGGGGGGCCTAATATGTTGATCTGGTGTAGCATTCTTTCCAGCATTAGGTTTTTTCCGAAAATTGGGATTTCTTATTGGGGGTGGTTGTTGATTCTCCCATTTTTTTTACTCTCCATGTTTTCTAACCTATCCATTATTCTCTCTAAACTTTTAGCTAAAATATCTACATTTCCATCTGAAGTGGAAGCTTCCTCTTTAAATACAAATTTCTTTTCCTTTCTCATTCGAGCTTTCTTGGCTAATAGGTTGGCCTCTACACTAATAGCATCGCTTTGCATTTGTTCTAGTGTTTCAGGTTTTCTTTCCCTTAACTGGTATGACATGTCAACATCAAAAGCATCAGGGAATTTAATTAATGCTAGGTCAAGTGGAGGCTTAATATTGGCTGGAATTGCACTGTAGATACTGTTAAACCTAGTGCAATAGTCCTGAACTGACTCATTAGGAGCTCTTCTAATGTTTTCGTATTCAGAAAGTATTTGCAATTGGTTTTTCTTTCTCTCCCATCTATCAATGAATAACCATGAAAATTAGCTAAGTTTGCAATATGGTTGGCAGGAAAGGCTTTGAACCATTTCTTGACATCCCCAGTAAAAGTTTGGGAAAACAACCTCATTTGGACATCTGCTTCATCTATCTCATGCAAACAAAAAAAATTAGACATCTTGTTTACATGTTGTTGTTTAGTGTAATGACCAGTAGCATCAAACAGGAAGATTTTACTCTAATAATCTGTGGGCATGACATGGAGTTGTGCAGGTAAAACTAGAGGTGCATATTGGTTTGCAATTGTTGTCATTCTGACTTGACTAGGGGGTAAAGTTGTGGTGCTTGAGGAAGGACTTGAAACTAATGGAGGTGAACTAGATGATGATGAAGATGGTTGATTAATAACTGATTTAGGTGATTGATTTTTGGTAGATACAATTGGTGAGGTTGTGCTAAAAGAAGGGGTATTTATAGTGAGCGAAGTTTGTGCAAAAACTTCAAGGGCAGTAGTAGTAAGGGCAACTACTTCAACATATTGTCGAAGGTAAGAATCACCTATATTACTTATCAATTTAGAGGCCCAAGCTTCTATCTTGTCAAAAGTCTCTACAACAAATTTATCTAAATCTAAATGAATAATCCTTTTTGATTCAATGAGTTGAACAAACTCAGGGTCTAAGACTATTTCATGGATTGCATTCTCAGATTTACTTCTAAATAATGAGAGGTCAAATGACAAATCAAAAGGGATGTCCTCTAAAGTTGACAACTCCTTAGGGATTGAATTGACTCTGACTAACCGGCTACTACTTGTTTGAGTTTCTGTTGTTTTGTGTTTTCTTAAAATTATGTCTGGGTCATCAACTATAGTTGCAGGGTTTGGATTTGGGTTTGCCATGGTATAATGAATCTTCTTAGGAGCCAAACTCTTAACCTTTTTAATTGTTTTTATGAAATTTTTCAAAATTGACTTCAAAAAATGACCTTAAGGGGCTCAAGATTAAATTTAAGGTTTCTTTAAATTTTTATGAGACTGAGGATCGAAGTTCCCCAGTATGGTCACCAAAAATGTTATCACTATGATATTTCTTTTGAAGTTAATGAAGAAAGGAAAACCAAAGGTAACCACAAACCACTTTTGGTGATCAGGGTCTAGCCTTCCTGATGCTCAGAGAGGACTCTCTCTTTATAATTTAACTTTGTTTTAGTTAAGATGATTTTAGGCTAGTTATTGCTTACACTTGGGTTTTGTTTTGAAATTGGGTGGTGGGATCACTTTACTTAGATGAATAGAGGTTTTCTTCTACCATTGGGCTATGAGTCAAATGTCAGACAAACAAGACTGGATTCATTTCTAAAAATAGTGTCTACAGGGCAAGATAGATGAGTTACTGCAGATCTCAAAGGCTAAATCGTGAAATGGTTTCAAATCAGATCTGGGGATAAATTAAGGGTTCCCTAGGTCGGACTCTGGAAAGAATGAAAGAAGTCAACCAAGACGGGAGAGCAATTAAGAGTTCTCAAATCCGGGTATCGGAGGAAAACATGTAAATGACTAACTATGCAAAACAAAGTGTACTTAAACAAATTTTGAGTGATATCTCCAGTTAATTCATTCAAATTTACAACACATTTAAGATTATGAAACACATAAGAAGGTAAAAATATCAAACAAAGAAGATACTTCACTGCAAATGGCTCATCTCATGAATCCTGTAGCGAAATACTTTTATTACTTGCTCCAGTATGCTGACTTGAAAATGGTACAATCACCCTTAGGTTTAAGATCAAAATAACTCTACAAATGTAAAATAATCCACCGTAATACTTAGAATTATGAAGTATTTATACAAAAGGAATTACAAAATATCTGAAACTGTATTTAGAACTAATCTATGAAAAAAGAAATATCTTCTTGCAAGAAGATAGAGATAGCTATTGAACTATTGCTTGTTGTCCCTGTTATTTAGGTTCTGCTGGCTTTTCTCTTATATATTTTGCCCTTTATGTTGCTTGGTTGTTTGGTCTTCACACTGGATGTTCTGTTTTACTTTAACCTTTCATCTGATACTCTTTTATTTGATACACTCTAACCCTGCTGACTTGTCAATATCCTTTTACTGTGTTGTTTTACTTTTTACTGTACATTTATAATTTATTGTGTATCTGCTATAGTAAATCATTGATTTTTTCCCATCTTTCCTCATCTAGTAATTGGATATTGACCATTTTTCTATATATTTCAACTGCCTTTGTATATTTGGCAAAAGTAGGCTTATTAATAAACATGTGTTTTACCTCATGCTGGAGGTAAAATAAGTTTTCAAAAGTTTGGTACAACACTTTTCCTGTTGGCATGCCCTTCATAATTGAAGTGATTAGCTATTCTCTGGCCACTTCCCTGATCTTCTTGTTGTAATCTTCCTGTGTCATTAGCTTATCATTTATAACTAAGGGATTAAATAATACCTTTTCCTTCAAAATTTCGAACTTAGCCATGAACCTGTCAACGACTAGTTGCATGTTTCGACACTTATCTTCTAAATTCAACATCAAATTACTCTTAGTGAGGACTTTTCTGACTTCCAAAGTTGTACCTGCCCTGTCAGGTATCTCCAGTTCTTGGAGTTCATACTTATTCTTGGAGTTGAATGAGTGGATGATTCTTGCAGCTTTCTCTGGCATATCTCTAAGTTTTGTTTTAACCCTTTCAATGGCTTCTGTAGCCTGCTTTATTAAATCAATCTGTTCAAAAATGACCTAGATGGATGGCCAAATATCATTGACAGAGTCAATGATATTGACCCATAGTTTCTCTTTAGCCTTACCTATAGGCTCACTCAATGTCAATTCTTTCCCTGGGCTTTTTTCCTTTCATTCATCCTTGTAGCCTTTTGTTGTTCTTTTTTATGCATGATCTGGGCAAGTTTGCAATCTGTCTCTAGGTTGGTGACTTTCTCCTTAAGTTTGTTCATCTCATTGCCCTGAATGAACATTTCTTCCATTGCTTTGACTAGCATGTTTGCTTCATCACTTGTGGAGGCTATTGTTGTTGATATTGTTGCTGATGTAGTCAGTGTATATGTCGGAAGTGCAGTAGCCATTGGATCAGTGGGAGCTAATATTGTTGCCAAAGTAGAAGGTACCTCTGTGGTCATTGTTGGAATGACAGTTGCAGGAGCATTATCAATACTAGCTTGATTGAGTTGAATCAAGCTATCCAACTCCTTCTCCATCTCCTTTAACTAGTCATTTAGTTGCAGCACCAAGTCCATCATTTCCTCATGATTGGTCTGGCATTTGAGGACTTCCTTTGTCCATCGGTGTTGCAAATGAGGCAACTTGAGCTGTTTCTTGAGGGCTGCTATGTCCTCATTCTTCTTTTTTATTAGTTTCTCTATGGCCTTAACATCACTTGGGTCATGGCCCAGTTCAATAACCAAATCCTCCAAGGACTTTATCCTAGTGTCTTTAGCTTGTGAAGAGGCCTTATCCAACTTGAATTGAGTTGTTACATTGTCCAATGAATCCTGCAACTTGTAAGCAACCATGGCCTTTGTTGTGAGGGTGGAGTAGATCATTTATCCAGCCTGCTTGTGAACCTCTATCTAATCAATGGGATGAAAATCCCTAGCCAAGACCTCAAAATTTTTCTTCTTGTAGTTTGCCCACCTTGTTGTTCTTGGCTAATTGTAGTACTCCCTTGATATTTGGGCTAATTCTAGGCTGAGACTTAGAAGTTAGCATGTTCATGACTAGGTATACAAAAGAGTCTATGAAGTTGTTGTAGGTGAATGATGTGGAAAACTTGTGGACCAAGGGTGTCCAGTAGATTACTGATCTCTCCTTTCCCTTGGTGTCCAATTTCTGGATGCTTAAAGGGAACTTATTTGTCTGACAATAAAAGAACATATGAAACAACACTAAAGAGTATTTGAAAACTCTTTCAGTAAGCAGTCTAGAGAACTGTTCATGCATTTGGTCTGCAATGAACTGGGCATAATCATACATAATAATAGGAGGTTTGCTTGGAGTGAAAATGGACAAGAAGGCCGTGATGACCTCATCCACATGCTCATCTGATGTGTATCCTAGGATGCATGAGAGCATGATGATTATTCTCCAACCAGTCTCTAAAAAAATAGTGGCAGTAAAGGGTGGAAAGTCTGTAGGAGTATGTCTTTCCTCAATGATGAAATTCTGGAAATTTTTTTTGATTTTAACTGGGTCTAGTGTGATGTACAGGTCCAATAGGTTTCCAATGGACAAAGGAGTCAGATTAGGACTAGGATGGATTTGCAGCATCTGGTTGATGGATTCAGTAGTAATGGTGAATAATAACTCATGGTTTGGTGCCTCAATAGCCCTTTGGCTTGGAACATAACAGGCATGACAAAAATGTACAATGTCTAGGAATGGGTGAACTTTTGGGAATGTATACTTGGGCAAATTGGATTCCCAAATGTTGATGTCATCAGCATGGTTTAGGAACCTATCCTTAACCGAGTAGTGGATTCTCAGAAGGTGGCCTGGAGTGGTTGTGTCTTTACTTTGGAAACACTTGTCTACCAGGGCCAACTGGTCAATGTCCAGGTGAGGGTTGAGACTGGTCTGACATCCTAAGAGGTCTGAGTAGCCATCTTTGTGATAAAATATGGGAATTGGGCTTATACAACTTGTGCAAATGAAGTGTTGACTGTGTCTGGTTCAGGGATAGGGTATTGGTAGTTTGCAAGATAGGGGTTTCGGTATTTGAGGGGAAATACTCTCAATTCAATGGAAATTTATTAAATTCAATTAGTTTAATTTTTGAATTTACTATATACTTTTGAATTTGAGAGGGTCATTCTAGTTCTTTGTTGAAATACCTAGAATTTGAGGTTCAAGATGCAAACTAGTTTTGAATGGTGGCTGTAGAGGGTTATGTGGTTTCAGTTGTGCATTGGAGGGTTGAACTGGGCTTCCAGAGTGTGTTCGGGAGGAAATTGATGGTCATAATTGGTTGCAGAATCTCGGGGGCGCAGGGCAGCTTATAATGCTTTCGTAGAGTAAAAGAGTGAAAATAGGGGTCTGTGGCCTTTTAACCGATAATGGTGTAAAATTGGTGCAAAAACTCATTTAATGAACAGTGAACGGTTTTTGTTTCGGCGGGTAGGCACTTTAAGGAGCCATCGCACCGCTTTTGAGCGATGGGTGGTATTTTCCCAAGAGCATGTGACTTAACGTGATGTCACCATGTAACCAAAGGGGGCCCGAGCAATCCCACCCATATCATGTGCTCTCGCGCTGGTAAAGGTCGGGAGATGAACGGGCGCAATATGGGCGAGTGCCGTAGGATCTGGGGGTGCAAGATCGAACGACCATCGTGTGGCAGAGATGCATGGTGGGAGATGGTGGTGGATATTAGCAGGGCCCAGGGGTTAATTACCCTTAAGTTTAATTAAGACTTTTTACATGGGGAAAGGGTTTCACACTAGGGAAAAAGGGCTTTTTGGGTAGGGGAATGAATTTGGAGGGTAATTTGCTAGGGGATTGTGTGAAACCAAGGGGGAAAGGTAAAAATGAAGGGAAAAGGGGTTTATATAAGAAATGAAGTGGTAAAAGGGGAAATTAGTTAAGTATGTAGTGAGGGGTGAAATGAAAGGGGGAAGTTAACCAAATGAACTTATGGGCATCCTTTTTCTTTCGTAACTGCTCCTGCACACTAAAGCACATGATTAAACATGATAGATGTGCTTATGCTTCAAATAGCTTGTATTTCTGCAACCTTTCTTCTACTTACCCTAACATTTTTTCTTCACTTTTTTGGGTGCACTTAAGCTAGCAAACCCTTTTATTTCATTTTTCTTTTATGAAACAAACTATCTACTTCTAACCTTATATCTTCCAAGGGCTCAGATTAAATTGATGAGCTTCTTTTATTTCTCTACCTATCTACTAATCTGCCAAGATTAAACTGTTTGGCTAAATCTTTATTCTCTAACTATAAACATGAAATTCAAAGCATGATATAGTCAAGATTAAACAGTTTGACTATCATGGGTTGTGGCATGTTTGACAAGCTGCACACAACTATTATTCTAAACAGTAAAGTAAAAAGTAGTGGCACTTGGACTTGCACATTTTTGTGATCCATTTTTTGTTTGGGGTTCATATTTTTTCATTTTTTTTTAATCTTTTTTTATTCTTTTTATTTGTTGATATTTCTTTTAGGACATACCCTCTTTACATTTTTTAATTTTAATATGGAAAACATTTGCAGAAAGCAAAGGTATGTACAATATTACAAGACTTAACCTCAACCTATTCAAAATTATGAATCCTATCATTATAGGACTCTAAGCAAACCATAATGGATTGCAAAAGAATATCCATATTAAAAAAATATGAGAAGTGCCAACAACAACAATATGAACATTAATATTAACTATCAATTAACAAATAATAAAGATCAATTGATAAATATATTTTTACTTTTAATCTTTAACTAAAAAGATTAAAAATAGATAATATTTATAATAAAGATTGATAGATAGAAATTTTTGACAAAAAAATCTTAAAGTATTAATATTTGTTTTGTTAACCTTTACCAAATAATAGAGAAAATTTTGAAAATAATAACATATAAGAAATAACAATAGTATCAAAGTATAAAATTAATAATAAAAAATAAAAATACAATAATAACAATATTATTAAAAGTGTATTATTAAATTAAATAAAATAAAAAACAGGATTCAAACTTAATAATAAATAGAAATTAATTAAAATGTTTAATGATGAACCTGGAAATTTGAAATTTTCAAATTGGAAAATCCAAAGGAAATTGAGGTACTTAATCGGTATATAGATATTTAAATTAAATTATTTATTTATTTAATAATTATAGTATAAGTTTGAAGGGAAGATACCATTATTGGACCCAGAGGAATTAGAGGATGCAATTATAAAAAATGAATTAAAAAGGAAAACCAAACAAATATGTTGAATCAATAATATGTGCAATTATAAAATATGTCAATGGCTAAGGAATGAAGGGAACACCAAGGAAGAATGGGATAACCATAAGTTTGAATATGTCATATTTAATAGTCATCATGCACACAAGGTTGAAGAAGTAGTATTGAAGCCAGTGAAATGGATCAAAATTAATTATCACATCTTAGACTTGCACCCCATATTTAGGGCTTTTTGGGAAGTTTATTTATTCCAAAACTCCTATGCCTTAAGTTGACTTAACCATGGATTTTCCCCATACTTAAGCCCACATAATTTGTTTTTTTTTTTTTTTTTCATATAGTCAATTCCACTTAGTTGTTTCCATTTAATAGTTTTTCTACATAATCAAGCTCATGTCTCTCATTGTCATGAATGAGATAGGCCTATGAAAATTATAATTATGAATAGGTGAAATTGTTATTTTAATGCATTAATGGGTTCAATACCCTCTAATACCCTTATTGCAACTGAATTGTGTAATGTTGACCTTTGATAGTTGCAATTCTATCAATACAAAATGATATTTTCTCGATTTTAAACAAATAATATCGATTTCATGTTGGTTATTTTAGCTAACCAATATGCACCCCATATTAACAAAATTAATGTTGTATATATTAGGATAAGTGTAATCTGGCTAATAGATGAAATGATCATTTTCCGAGCATTTTTTAAGGTTAATTTTGCTTAATTTTTGACAAATATTTTTAAGAATTATAAGTTTAAGTTTAACTGCAGAGTTCAAGTGGCTTAAGGGTTTTTTAGGGCATTGAATTTATTTATGCATTCAAAATGCATTTTAAATAACAAGAAATCAAAATCTCAATGTGGTTCATGAACACTGGAGATTGGTGGCCGCTATGTCCACAGAAACTATCCAAGTAGATCCACTAGAAGGGATCGCTTCCCACTGACTCATTAGCAGAGCCTAACCCCAAGAGGGTCGAGCAAAATTGACCCAATGAACTCCCATTAGCAAGGTGTCTTAACCACAATAACTTGACCAACTGAACTAACCCTTGGGTTGAATTAAACATTGCATATCCTAGCTTATAGGGCTTCCAAAATTTTAATTTAACTATCAATAATTATTAAGTGGATGATAGGGAATTAACCTACATTGAAAATTCTAGAATATTCTTAATATATACACGAATCAAAGGCCAAGGTTTATTTTTCAAAGTAATTATGTGTTTTTTCCCCATTTATGAATTAAAAAAAGTCTTATAAACAAGTGGCATATGAAATACGTTATGATTTTTTGGCATGTGGTATTGATAAGTCATGGTATTCGTCCATGGTATTGTAACAAAGCCTACTTACAAATTAAGAATCTCCACCACAAAGTGGGGATGAATCTCCATGAATCTTATTACATTTTAAAATGTATATTAATTTAATTTATATATTAATTCTTTTATCATTAACAAAAATCAAAATTATTTTAAATAAAGTTCTAATTTATTTAATTCTCATTACTTTTTAATTTTAGCAAATGTATGATGAAGTAAACAATTTGATTGCATTGATGCTTATGGACATTTACTAACCATTTAATTTATATGGTTGCACTAGTTGTTATATTGAGTGCATACTTACAATGGTGGGTTCTAAACATTACTTAAATTACATTTTTGAACACATAAATGAATTGAACACTTAGTAAACTCAACAATTTAAATCTACAATTTGAATGAAATTTGGATTTTCATCAACTAAAAAAAATGATTTGGAAATACAACCAAAACAAGACCAAATCATAAAACATTTAGACTATGTTATTTAATTAGAAATTAGTGAGCCCATGGCTAGGCCGAATGGTGGATGTTATGCACCATAAGACATTTGCCTGGGTTGGAAACTCAGTTTGTCAGCCTAGCATGATTTGTGTCCAATTGCATTAGGCTTAGGAGTATAGTGACAATCTCACTAACTCGATCCCTGATCTCCTTGTAACAGGCTGCAAGTCTACAATTCTCCTAATTAAAAATAAAAATAAAAATTAGTGATTTTGAATATGTATAGTCTAAATCTAGATTTTACTCTTTAATTAGAAATTAGTGATTTTGAATGATTTTTGCCTTTTTAAATATATATTTTTAATAAAATTTATTTGGTTTGAGTTCTATCTCCATATTCAATATGAAATCAATGTAAAGGTTGACAACATGCACTATTTATTTGACAAAAATAAAACCAATCAAATTGTTAGCTTTCTAATCAAGATTCATAGCCTAAAATCAAATATCAAAAAAATTGTCAAATAAAACCAATCAAATTGTTAGCTTTCTAATCAAGATTCATAACCGAAAATCAGATATCAAAAAAATAGGAAAATGAGTTGAAATTGTTATCCTCTGATTCTGTTAAACTGATTCATTCAATTCATGTTCAAAATCCAAAATAGAAAAAACATAAATGGTCTCTAGGGATCGGGACAACTTGCCTACCACGGACAGCAATGAAAATCTATTAAAATCCTTTGATGAGTGAACAGTGGCCACAGCCTATACTAGGATAACGTCAGAAAAATAACTTAACATTCACGACTGCTGCTGAGAGCATTAACGCAGTTGTGATTTGACATTTTGATAGTGAGTGCGAGCATTAACGAGGATGTGATTTGAAGGAATAATGGAGCACCATCAATACAGTCCGTCTTTTGGCGGCATGCCGTGAATGGAAAGACAAGATGCGTGATCCTGATTATGACAAATCCACGGTGCTTTCATGGGCAAGACTACAATATTAATTGCAAGGTTTCATGTTCAATTTTCTCACGGATGTTATGTTTTTAATAATATTTTTAAATAAATTTTTAATAATAAAAAATTATAACATTATCATAAATTTTATTTAAAAAATCAAACATTAAAATTATTATATTTATTATTATATATGTTTATTTTAAAATATTATATATAAATTATGTCAATGAGTGTATTTTGGATAGTTGGGAGGGTTTAATGATAGCCTTTTTTTTAGTTAGGTTCAAGTTTTATTATGACATAATGTTTGATTGGAAATTGCTTTTATATTGATTTATGTTGACTATGTTTACTCTTTCTTAATTCTTGATTCTTGTGAATAACAGAAGTATTAAAAAATCATATACATAAATTTGATTTTAAAATGCCACATACATCCCCCGAAGGTGGTGAGGGTATTGTGAATGAGAGGGCTTTTGGATCCTAATCCCCAACCATATGTTAGCCATGCAATTAGTAAAGTGGGAAGGTGGTGGGCTCTTAGGCCGATGCAAGATGGTTATAGAGAATGTTTTGATGCCTATTATGCTCACGCTTAGGTATGATTGTGCTTGGTTGTGGTGGGCGATGAGAAGAAGGGTTATGCACTCCAATGATGGCTACAGTTGCAGTCCAGGCTAATGGCAAAAGACGAATGACTAGGGAGGTGAGGAGGCCATCCTTGAAGGTGACCCATGTGACTAATACCGTGTGCATATCTTTGTTTGGGACTCGGGAGAGGAGGTGTTTGGAGGTTATGCTTTGGTAGGTGGGTGACTTCCTTTTGTACGGTTGCTCCCCCCACCCCCCCCAGCCGACATCCTTCTTGCAGAGTTAGGGGCATCACCTAGTTTTGCAAGTGTGGGTAAGGTGTATCTCCCTCAGCTGGTTATTTTTGTTCGTGTCCAATTCTCTTTTGGGTAATTGTGGTGTAGTTGTTACTTTGCAACTCAGTTGGTTTAGTTGGTTCCTCTTTGACTTTTGGGTGAAGAACTGTGTCATTGTGTTAGTGGGTTCCTGGGTTAGTGGGGTCATTGTTGTTCTTAGTCAGGGGCCTAGGACCCCTGTGAAGCGTTACCCGAGTCTTCTCTTCTAGTGTCGGGGGAAATTAAGTCATCTTTCTGTGACTGAGGTTCTTATTCTTCGTGCGTTCCTGCTTGGACAAGTTCTAGGCTGCAGCTGTGAGTCTATCCCTGCAGCTCTTGAGGTTCTGTCCAATTGTTGGGTTAACTTCCAGAGGTTGGTGAGGTTTCTAGTGCACGTTTGTGGCATTTGTAATGATTTGTTAGGGTTTGTGTCCACTCTCAGAGTTAGCTTTTCTCTTGTAGTGTTGGGGAGTCTGGCCCTGGGGTGGTGGCATTAGTAGTTTGCATCCCTCACGTTTTGGTGTCTAGTGGAGGGAAATTGGGGTTTTGGTGTATTATAGCGGTTGGGCAGGGAAGCTGGTCTTGAGCCTTACTTTGGTAGAGGATTCTCTTTGTGTTCAGATTGTCCCAGCATAGGGGTTGACCCCGGAGAGAGGGAGAACATCATGACCATCCCATTGCTAGTGGGGGTGGAGTCTCTTCCTCTAGTGAGGATAGCTTAGACAGTCTAGATAAAGAAAAGGAGATAGCATAGAACCATGATCCCTCTCCTAGTTGTGTGGTGCAGGCTCCCTCCATGGAATCGATAGTTACTCAATTGCAAGGAATCCAGGCCAACCTAGATATCATGCAGGATCATAGGTACAAGGATCATAATGAAATGGTGGCATACTAGAATGACATTTAATTTTCTCAATCTGAAATTATGGAACCACTGGAGAATGTCCGCAGAAGTTAGTAGCGAATAAATGAACGTGTGCAAGAGATATAGGTTCGATTGGAACACATGGACTTCAATATGCACGAGCAGCAAGGTCAGTTAGTTGCGTTAAACATGCATCATCCACATCCGCCACCTTGAAATGCATTTGATAAGTTGTTTGCTTATTTTGTTAGTTTTTTGGTTAATATGGCTTTGTAGCCCTTTGGAAATAAGATGTAAATTGCTAATTCTGTTGCTCTATATTCAGCTCTCTTTACTGCCAAATCTAGTTACAATGAGGTAGGACGAGTTGAAAAAAAACTATGTATATACTTTTTTTGCAGTTTGGTAATATAATTGAATGTTTTGATCAACAAAAAAAAATGTCATGTACATAAGTTTTTAAATAACAATAATAATTAATATAAACTTATAATAAAATAATTAATATTATATTAATTAACTTACAATTAGGTGCATTTACTTCTAAACTTTTAATGTTTAATAAATAATAATAATGGAATATAAATTTATAATAAAGTAATTAATATTATATTCATGTGTTTTATTTTAGAATACGACTTTTTAAAATTTTAATTTAATTATAAATAATTACTAGATGAATGGTAGGAATTCAATCTTTACAAAATATTATAGAATATTTGTAATATTAGTCACAAATTAAAGGTTGAGGTTTATCTCAAAGTAGTAATTCCCTTCCATTTTAATTAAATGGAATAATTAAAAAAATATTATGTGAACATGAGTTATAGTTTTTTGGGCATGCGACATTAGTAAGTCATGGGACCCAAGCTATTGTAACAAAGCCTATTTACAAGTTAAGAATTTCCATGGTAAAGTGATGATAAATCTTTATGATTAAGAATTTTGTTACATGTTTCTAAAATGTATATATGTTTAACTTATGCATTAATTCTTTTTTTATAATTAATAATAATATAACTTGAAATAAAATTATAATTAATTAATGTTTCTTGGTCTATTTATTTAAATTTTGACAATGTGATACACATAATGAAATAAGTATTTTTTTTATAGTTATCATCGTTTATCGGTTATTTAATTTACGCAACTAAGCTAGTGATAAAAATATTTATCATTATTACTATTTATCATTTTTCTATATTCATCATTTCTCTATTCATTAGATATCACATTGTAATTTGCAAAATATTTATCATTTTTCTATATTCATCATTTCTCTATTCATTAGATATCACATTGTAATTTGGAAATATTTATCTATGATAAATTAATAAAAATTTGAACATTAAATATTTTTTTTTCAAGGACATTATAATTTAAAAATAGTTATGTGATTAAATTTATAAAACATTAAACATAAAGATAAATTTAGATGTTAAGAGAAGGGTATTAACCATATAAGATATATCTAAATGTTAAGAGAGGGATATTGATATGCTTGGTTCTATAAATATATTAAAGATGAATTATTATATTATATTATATTATATATATATATTATATATTATTATATATATATATATAGGGTTATCTTTTGTGGTTGGGAGGAAGAATTAGATACTCCTCACCCATTTTGTTTAATTCCCTCAAGTGACGTATAGATATTGCAGTATTGATAGTATACATATATTTTCTTCATTATGGAATATACAATGTGTAAGTGTGAATATATATATATATATATATATATATATATATATTATATATTATATATATATATATATATTATATATATATATTCAATAATGTATATATGTTTTGATCTCACATGCTTCTTGTATCTATGTTACATACAATGTTACATTTTTCTAACAAAGTTAAATTCTACCATCATCTCAAAACAAATAATAATATGCAGTTACTCAAGTTTATTTATCAACATTAGTTATTAGGCATATACAAGAAACATAACTAGCAATTGCACCTAAAGGTACAAAGGTACACCTAAGGAATATAATATTTGGGAAATTCATCTCACCACGAATAGAGTCCACTGCTTCGAGTCATATTCAAGGTTATTAAATAATTTGGCTCAAATAAAGATCATTTGAATTCTTCAAATCTAATAAGGATAAAAAAGTTATGAAAGAAGCCTTGAAACCCAAAGGTGCAATGAATATATAAAAAAATTCTCAACCCAAAGATGTACTACATATCTGATAAATAGTTATTTCTCAACCCAAAGGCGCAAGAGTGCTTATCATATATAATCTTACATTTGCATACTAAGATCACCACTCACTACTTTGCATTTGACATACAGGGTTCCATTGTTATTCATGAGTTTAATTGTTGCTTTGATTGTTGAAATAACATCGTATGTTATAAATATGTTATGGAAATGATAAATTTCTTGGATGCTTTCTTAAACCTAAATACATCTCAAGACACATGTTATATTTCAAAATTTTATCATTGTCCCTTGGCATCACATTTGGATGGTTCTCATTGCTACTTTTTATGATCACATAATACACTTAGAATCACAAAATTTTGTCCTATATTTGGCATCATACAATTCTATTATAATGGTTCCTGAATGCTAAAGTGGTTGCATTATCTCACACAACTGTACTAGCAGTTCTGAGTATTGTTATTTCTTGAGTTAGTTTAAAGCTTGACAATGTTATATTTGCTATGGTAACACTCTGTATCCTGGTTTTTTAATGCTTATTATTGGATCAATGCAAATTTTGGCATTATAATGTTTTTAACTAGATCTACTGATCCAAACTTAAACATGAATGCAACAAATTACATATATAACCATAAATACAGAGATGCAGTAGAAATAACACTTCATTTAATTAATATCGAACATTGAAATAAGATTACAAACAAAATGGAAATAAACTAGCTCAGACAATGGTAACTTATCTCTGAGAAGAGATGTAGTGGCTACATGCCTCTAAATTGTGTTACAATGAGGTTCAAAGGCCTATTTATTATTGAGAAACAATGGAAAACCTTAAACATCCAAAAACCTAACCCTAGGAGGTGAAGCGCCAAAATTATGGGCCTCATTTGGGTAAATTGGTATATCAACTTCCTGAGGTCGTAACTTTGGAATACAATCTCTGTTTGACATGCAAAATACCTCGTTAGAAAAATATATCTGAGGACTACAACTTTTTAATGGAAAATGTAAGTCAAAGACTTTAGTTTGCTCTGTTTTTCCCCAAAAATGACATTTAGTGCCTCAAAACAAGCTCGAGAAGTTTAGGACTTGAAAAGTTGTCAAAAATAGTAAATTGTGCTACAATTAAGGAAACTGAAAGAGACAGTGGTGGGGGTTTAAGTGGAACAGGTAGGTGGACACCAACATCCACTTGGATCAGTCCTCCCCCCTTAGGAATCAATGGTCCCCATTGCGTTGAGTGCCTCCATGAGATGGGGAAACTTCTGCTGAACTTGGTCCCTAGTGAGCCACTTGCCTTGGTGCAGGATTTGGCTAGCTTTGACAACCTGATATAGTTGGATCTTCTATTGGTGAGTGTTCTTGATCTGTGTGTCCATAATTTGATCAATTCTGGCATGTTCCATGCAGTCTGGGTTTAACTATGTTGATGTGAGATGTTTTACAATGTCTGATGTGTCGAGTAATGGTGGGAAGTATGGTCGAAGGTGGTCCACATTGAACACTAGGTGCAGACCAAGGAATGGGGGAATGTTGAGCTCAAAATAATTGTCTCCCATAGCCTTGGTAATGGTGTAAGGACCATATCAAAGTGTTTGAGCTTTCAATGGGCTCCAGTAAGGAATTATTTCTGCAAATGCAACCAAACTTTGTCGCCCACCTGAAACTTGTGTGGCACCCGATGTTGATCATGTTGCTACTTGTACTTGGCATTTGACTTCTCCAATATATCGTGAACCTGTTGGCAGATGTGTTTGATGCATTCAATAAATCTGGTCACTTTATCAGCCTTAAACAATACATGTGTGAATTTTTTCTTTGTAGTCACATGAGGCATGACAACATCAATCAGACACAATGGTTGAAATCCTAGACCCACTTGAAAGGGACTGCGACTGGACGAGTTATGGGGATATTTGTTATAACTGTGCTGCACATAGGGAAGAATCTCATCCCAAGTTCGTGGATGCTTGGACTTGTACATGCAGAGTATGTGCACTATCATCCTATTGATGACCTTCGTCTTGCCATCAGTCTGGGGATGGAAGGCAGTTGACTTGGTGAGCTTGGTGTCCAATAGTGTCTAGAGGCTTGACCAGAATGTGCTCAGGAACCTACTATCACGATTTGATATAATGGTTTGTGGGTTCCAAAAATGTATCCACACAAGCTCAAAGAAGAGTTTGGCATTGTCCTCTGTTGTGATACTCTTCTTGCAGACCGCCAATGTAGCCATCTTAGAAAATATGTCCACGACCACAAATACACAGTCATTACCATGCTTGGTAGAAGGGAGGCTAGACATATATTCCATGGAGATGGATTCCCACGGCTGGCTGAGAGTAGGCAGATGAGTGTACATGCCTTGCTTCTTGATGGTTGGCTTGGCAATGGCACAGGTAGTGCAGGATCTGATATATTTCCCAACATCTAGTCAGAGTTTTGACCAATATAAGTACTTTTGTAATACAACTATAGTTTTCTCCAGACGAAGTGTCCTGCGACCCGACTGTAGTGCACCTCCCAAATCAGCTTGGCATGTTTGCTTGAAGGAACACAAAAGTGGCCGAGGTAGCATAATAATGTGTCTTGGAGGTGGAAATCAGGAACTTTCTTTCCATCTACTAGCATTTGGTATGTGGAGACAAAATCTAGATCATTTTTGTATAGTTGCATCCATCCAGAGGTCTTGTGGCCACAAGAGTTGAGAACAATAGTCAGTGATGCAATTGGGGGCCGACTGAGGTAGTTTGCAACATGATTGGTGCTTCCCTTTTTGTATTTAATGTTCAAGTGGAATTTTTGCAGATATGTAGACCACTTCTTATGGCGATCATTCTGCAACTTCCCTTGTGCCTGTATAAACTAAAGTGGTCAGTGATCGGTGTGGATGATTGTCTCCTTCCCCATAATGTAATGCTTCCATTGTCGGCAAACCTGCACAATGAAATACATCTCTTTCTCATAGGTGGGGTACTTCTGAATTGTATCAGAAAGTGTCTCACTATAATAGGCCACTGGATGGTCATGCTGGGTGAGGATTGCACCAATGGAATAGTTGGAGGCGTCTGTCTCAATTTCAAATGGATGTTGTAGGTCTGGCAGTGTGAGTACCAGTGCAGAGTAGAGGTGGTACTTCAACTCAACAAACACCTTCTATTGGGACTCAGACCAGGAAAACTTTGCTTTCGCCCCACCCTTAGTAATTTGACTCAAAGGCCAAGTGATATGGGAGAATCCCAACATGAACCTCTGATAAAAAATTGCAAGGCCCAAAAAGCTACGAAGCTCTGTTAGAGTGGTTGGGGTTGGACAATCCAGAATGAATTGGATCTTAGTCAGACCCACATGCACACCATGCTCATCTATGATGTAACCCAGATGTTGGACCTGGCTCATGCAAAAGGTGCATTTCTCCAAGTTGGCACACAGTTTTTGTTGCCGAAGGGTTTGAAGCACCTGCTGAATGTGTTGCAAATGTTCTTCCCAACTCTTACTAAAGATGAGGATGTCGTCCAGATAAACAACCATGAATGAGTTGGTGAAGGGCTGCAAGATGTCACCCATTAGCCCCATAAAAGTAGTAGGGGAATTTTTCAACTCGAAGGGCATAACCAACCATTCAAAAATGCCTTCCTTGGATTTGAAGGTGGTCTTCCATACATTTGTGGGCTCTATTGGAAACTTTTGATAGCCAAACTTTAGATCGATCATGCTGAAATTATTGGCCCCCCCCACCCCCCCCGAGTTGGTCTAGGAGGACATCATTCCATGGGATTAGATACTTGTTCGTGACGATGATTTTTTTTAGTGCCCGATAATCAATGTAGAGCCTATAGGTCCCATACTTCTTTTGTACAAGTACAATCGGGCACCCACAAGGCAAGGAACTTGGTCAGATATGCCCTTTTTGTAGCAGGTCCTAGATTTGTTACTTGATCTCTTCATTTTCCAGAATGGAGCGATGATATATCGACCCATTGGGTAGAAGTGCTTTGGTAGTCAGATCGATCGAATGCTTGACTTGACAGTGTAAGAGAACCCCTGTGGTTGAGGAGAAGATGTCCCTATATTCTTCCACGACCATATCCACCTGCTTTTGCTGCATGGAGGAACCCTTCTCGCAGGCCATGGATGTGGCTACCATCTTCCCCTTAATTTGAGAGCGAATCAGAAAGAAAAAAAATTCCCAATTTGGGAGATGATCTTTACTACATTGCTTAACAGAGATCAAAGAGATGGTAGTATGCAAGGCTACCCTCGGTATCTTGTATAACTTATTACCCAAAGAAATAATAACATAGCGAGATCTAGACTCATATAAAACATGTCACTTCCACAAGTATGGTTGTCCTAATAATACGTTGCAAAATTCAAGAGGAGAAACATCACACAGTACCTCATCTTTGAAAGGCTTGATGTTGTAGGGAAGGCAACACTGCTGGCTGACACAAAGATCTCATCCTTGGTGAAGCCTCTCGATGGTGTACGGTTGTAGATGTGTTGTAGTTGGTAGGCCCATCTGCTTCATGTCCCCTACTGAAATGAGGTTCTTTTGGCTCCCGCTATCGACAATGAACTGCAACGAAGAACCCTTCACCTACATTTGTGAGTGGAAGAGGCATTCCCCCTCCTCTAGATCTTCAAGCTCAATCTTTTGGGTCTTGGTGGTGGCCACGGTGGCACTGGGCTCCACGTCAATGATCTACTTCCCTTTTTCATTCCCCTTGTTGGGTTCTGACTTAGATTCAGAACATGCATTTAATTCGAAAGCCTTCAGTTTGGCCATTAGTGATTGCTTGGTCTGATGCTCACTTGTGTTGTGAGTGGAGCTCTTATGGAACTAACATCACTTTCCCATTTCCTCCTTTGTTTTTGTGGTGTTGTTATTTTCTTGCGGATTTGATGGGTTATCCTAGGTCACCATGCCTTGGCTTTATCCTTTTCTCTATGGTTTGGGGGTTCCTTTCCCTTACTTCGGATTCATAGATCCAAAGTCTCGCTTTTTATGTTTAAACTTCTACTCAATCTTGACAGTGTATCGGTATGACGTGCCAAGCGAGGAGATGTCCAGGAACTCCATCTCATCCTGGATGTACTTATGTAGAAAACTGTGGTACTTTGGTACCAAATGCCGCTCATAATCCTTAAAATCAAAAATTTGTGAGAAGGGTATGAAAAACATTTGTAAACTCTGACACATCTTGGTCCCTTCCCTATCGCAGCGTGGTCCATTTTATGTATTTATCCTCATAGCTCTCGACGTGTTATTAATGCTCCTTGATGGCGTCCCGAAATGAATTCTAAGTGGTTGTGACTGAAAATAGTGAGGGTGTACTTTCATCCTTCTTCTCACAGTAGGTTTCCCACCAATCCTTGATGTGGGGGGTGGCTTTGAAAACTGCAAAAGTAATCTTTTTCCGACTAGAAAAATCATAAACAGAAAAATATCCTTCTAGTAGATTTAACCATTTATCTACGACATCCACATCTATCTAACCTTCAAATATGGGGATGTCATTGTTAACTTATACCTTGAAGGGTGTGGCACTTCCAGAGTGGCTGCTGGAAGGATATGTGTTGCCTTTGGATAGCCACTGAAGGATTTGGGCAAAGTTGTCCATTATCGCATTCCTTTTTCGCCCGAGGGATTCTTCGAGCAAGATTTTGAAAGGATATCATGCCCCCTCATCTTTATTTTCTTTCGCCATGGGATTTTGTCAGGGTTTACAAGGTTGGTCTTCCAAAGGTTCGACCAATTCGAGCCCTAACTCCTTATACCCCGACCTCGTTGGGACATGCAAAGAAAAACCAAGAAAGAGCAAACCACTATGATGCCACTGATCTGACCTTAAACAAGAATGCAAAAAATTACATATATAACCATAAATACATAGATGCAGCGAAAATAATACTTCATTTCATTAATATCAAATATTGAAATAATCTTACAAACATAATGGGAATAAACTAGCTCTGGCAATGGTAGCTTATCCCTGAGAAGAGATGTGGTGGCTACATGCCTCTAAACTATGTTACAATGAGGCTCGAAGGCCTATTTATTATTGAGAAACAATTGATAACCCTAGAAATCCAAAAACCTAACCCTAGGAGATGAAGTGCTAAAACTATGGGCCCCATTTGGGTAAATTGGTATATCAACTTCCTGAGGTCGTAACTTTGGAATACGATCTTCGTTTGACGCGCACAATACCTCATTAGAAATATCTATCTGAGGAATACAACTTTATAATGGAAAACATAAGTCAAAGTGTTGGGTCCATATAATACTAGTGATTACCCCATTACTATTGTAGTTGTACCCCTTATTAATATTGTTGTGCCCCTATTTTCCCCATATTGTTATTACTGTGCCCCATAGAATCCCTCTATGTTATTTTTTGTGGGCTTTATATTATTATTGTTAGCGTCAACTGGGTTATATTGTGACTCCTTAGACTCCTATATATAGAAAGGAGGTTTTATCATTTGAATCATCCAAGAATTGTTCATTTATGTAATGTAAAGGAGGTTGCCCCCTGAAGAGGTTGAATTTAAGTGTTGATCTATCTTTTCTATCTTTGCTTGAGCTGGTTTCATAACATTTGGTATCAGAGCTTTGGATTTTAGGGTTTCGCTGCTCCAAACCGATCATCGTGGCATTTTTGCTATAAATTTTTTTTGCGACGTTTCAGAAGCTAAAAAAAAAACCCATTTGAGAAGACATCGTACTAAATCTCAGGTCCAAATTTCAAAGCTTTTCGCGCTATATTTTCGAAGATATGAACTGAGGAAGTTGGTCTTTTTGCAGAATCCTGAATTACATTCAAAACAGGTGACCTGGGGAAAATCGTCATAACTTTCTCTCTGAGCATCAGATTTAAATTTTGTAAGAAGGTACAGAAAGAGGACGGACTGTAGTTTCTTGTATATATTTTTCAGGGCCAAAGGTCAAAACAAGGACACTTGACACGTCGTACAAGTTAGCTCTACTGAATTAGTCTATAATCAGGTCACTGTGGGAGATTTGGCATAACTCTTCATTGGAGAATCCAATTGGGGTCAGACTAGTGGCATTGGAAAGAGGACATAGAGGGCTATCGCAGGTTGCAATTTTAGAACTAGATGATCTGAAATTACAGAGATACATCAGAGGAAATATCTAGCTCCTACAAAGTGAAAAAAGGTGTGTATATTTTTTTAAATGTTTGCTTAAGCTTGGTTTGAAAAATTA
>APFE031016665.1:3860-49494 GCA_000404065.3 Pinus taeda | reverse complement strand
ATAATAGTAGTAGACAAAGTTCACCTAATCAATCTTATAAGAAACAATCTCAATTATCAAGTCCACTTCTTAAAGAAATAAAAAATGATAATGCCTATTTTTTTAACATAAAAAAGCAATAAATTCCATTTTTCTCATATATTATGATTTTAAATACAAAAATATTTTAAATATAACACTATCATTTCAAACACAACATTTTATAATAAGGAAGATACTTCTAATTAATAAAAGCTATAGTTAAAGAGTTGTGTTTTTATTTTTAATAGTATTTTTTACTATTAAAAATGAAAATATATAAAAAATAGATAATTAGTTGTGATATATTTATTATTTCTTTTCTTAAAATATTGCTTAATATAAATATATATTTTATTTGAATCTGGAATTAATTAATGTATAAAAATAATAAAGATTATAAATAAAATTAAGATTAATATGAAATTACAAAAAAATTATATGTGAGAAGATAATACATTATAAATATTATTTAGTGTTTATATGGCAATTTAATTAACCACATAATAGAGGTAACAACTATTCTTTGGATCTCTATGTAGGGAATCAATATAATCCATAGAAGAGTCATGCTCTATTAGGTGGTAGACCCAACATCCAAAGTTTGGCTCTCTTGCAAAAGATAAACACACCAACTACTCCCCAAATTCCAATTCCCAATGCCATTAATGACATCTTGTCATCTAGATGCTCAAGTCATCCCACTTTAATATGGGCACTACTACTATTATTATCATCTCCTCTTCTTGGGTTTTCCTTTCCATTACATGAATCTAAAGCACACCCATATAAGCATTTATTCCTTTGAAATGATGTTGCACTAAATGTGGAAAATTGTGTTGCTATGGGGATTAGCCCACAATGGTTATTAAATGAAACATATTGAACAACCAAACTATATAGTTTAGAGACCTCTTAAGGAATATGTCCACTCAATTATTCTTGCTCAAGTCTAACTATTCCAAAGTAGATATATAAGTAGATATATCATTGAGAGATGCAGGTATTAGCCCTTCCACCTGGTTTCCAAATAAATTTAGCGATCACAAGCTCCTCAAAGTTCCTATGTTTGTAGGTATTTGTCCCATAAGATTATTGTTGGACAAATCCAATATTGTGTTTTTCATTGACATGTATGACAGAGTATATTCACTTCCTTTGATGTCAATTGACATTTCTCCACCTCCAACACCATCAAGTAATGAATTGTTTACAAATCTTGCAAGTCTTTCAAAATGTATTGGCATTATTCCAGACAATATATTGTTGTATAAATCCAAGATAGAAAATCGGGTGAAATTTGTTAACATTCAAGAATGACACCATGAAAATTATTATACCCAAAGTTTAAAAGTTGCAAGCCAGCAAAAAGGTCAAGTAGTAAAGAAGTTTACCTATAAATTTGTTTCTCCTCAAATCCAATAACTTAATATGAGTGCAATTAGCCAAATATGTTGGAAAAGTCCCAACCAAATTATTAATGTGGACAAAAAATTCATTTAAGGAAATACAATTGCTAATACTCTTAAGAATTGATCCTTCAAAATTATTCCTTATAACTCTAGGAATTCAAGGGAGACTAAACCACTAATACTATCAGGTATAATGCCAAAATTATTATTATTATATATATCTAAAACCGATAAGCATTTTTTTTTCCTATGCTACGTGGAAGAGGTCCAGTTAAATGGTTGTTTGATAAATAAAGATTGATTAATGACAGATTGCCTTCGGGAATACATAGAATGCTGCCTATAAGGTTATTATTGTCTATGGCCAAAACAAATAGCTGAGTACAATTGAAAAGCATGGGAGGGATGTAGCGACTTAGTGAGTTGTTGGATAAGCTAATTATAGATAAACATTTCATCAAACATACTATTGAAGGGATTGGACCACTCAATTTGTTTCCCCTACCTAATAATTCTTGGAGTGAAGTGCAATTACTAATCAGAGCTAAAATGGTTCCACTTATACTACTTTAACTGAAGTCAAGTGTTTCCAACTTGACCAGGCGACCGAATTCCAATGTGATTGGACGACTCAAATTATTGTCACCAATATACAAATTTTTAAGTGAAGTGCAGTTTCCCAGATAAGTTGGAATGCTTCCACTCACAACGTTGACTTCCAAGCAAAGATATTCCAAATTGTTGTCACCAATATACAAATTTTTAGGCAAAGATATTCTAACTAGACTAGACGACCGAGTTCTGGTGGGAGTCGTTGTATCCAATGTTCAATGTTTGAAGACATGCACAATTGCAAAATTCCTTTGGAATAGAGCCCTAGAGTGCATTAGCACGAAGGTAAAGTATTCCTAGCGCTTTCAGCCACAGAAAATCAGGTGGAATTATTCCACTGAAATAATTATAGGAATGATATAAACACCGCAATAGAGATAGGTTGCCAATAGATGGGGATAGCGTACCATTCAATTCACAGTAAGGGAGTAAAATTGCAATAACTCATTTCGTGTTTGTTGTGCACGAAATTCGAAATTTTGTTCCACCAGCACACATTTTTTGAATTTGGGGTCGTCCAGTTGTAAAGCAATCTTATATGATGCCCCTTTTGAAGCTCAGAAGCACCTCCACATCCTTTTTATGGTGATATAGTTTTTGAAGAAACTCTTCTTTTTTCTTTTTCCTTTTTCTTCTATAGACTTATACAAATTATAATTTATAAGCCACTTATGTCATTATTTTCAAGCCTTTCAAAATGTTAATTTTAGATTTTCTTGCTTCGAAACTTTTTCGCGGAGCCTTTACTCTTGGGGTCATTCAAGTAGGTAACATTCTTAATTCAAATATCTATGAATTATTTTTCTTTTTCTAAGCACATTTACACATCAATGTTGGTTGACTTACTTCCATTTAGGAATTCTCCATAAATGCCCTTATTTCACTATGGAAAGTGGTCCTCGTTAGCTATATTTTTTTAAGTGGTATTTAGCATAGAATATCTCTCTTGATAATGTTGTACTTCCTTTTCTTTCCACCTCAAATTTCCTATAGGACTACCCTTTCTTAAGTAGATAAATTAACCCATCAACCTTTAGCATTTATTATCTACCTAGAAATAAAGCCTTCTTTCATTAGTGCCCTCGCATGGTGACCCTTACTACATTTTGGTGCCCATGTCATTCAATAATCCATATGATTAGGAGTTTATTCAGTCTACATCCTAGGGTTGACCCTCATGCAAGCCATTAAATCATCCATATAGTTAAGAGTTATTGAGTCTACATCCTAGGGTTGAGACTCATGCATCACTTCTAAGTGTGTTCATAACCTTAACCCATAGACTCCTACACTATTGGCTAGTATTAATTGGATTATCACATATCAAAAGTGATTCACTTCATATGTATTGTGATGATTTATTTATTTTCATACCACCATTCATCCACTCATAAGGAGATTGTCATGCATGCCTTTACCCTTGTGTGCTTTAATTTGTAGTTTTCTCCTTCATCATTACATTCATCTAGTTTCAAAATGAGGAATTTAAGTGATATTTTTCCTTTATTTACCCAATAAATGTGTCTCTTTACATTCAAATGATCTTTCGGTAGGAGTCTCATCTTCATGTTACTCCTTTGTAAGTACTAGGAAAACCTTGTGCTTCTTTCATGCATTGTTCATTTTCGACAGCATTTTGTTGTTGGACTTGTTAAGAGAAACTGTCATGAGACGATCATTGATCCATATTGGATAAGTATGTTTTTTTCATCCATATTTATTCTTTCAGAGTGGAAAAAAGTGGAGGAATCAACTCACATGACCCTTTTTACTTCTCGGACCCAATATGGAAGTTGGGGCCTGGAGCCTTCTAGGAGTGTTTTGAGGCATCAAACAAAGTTTCTTTGGGGGTAGAACATTGTTTCTTTAGTGAAACACATTTTACTTATAACAGTTCCTCAATCCTAATGAAGAACATTTTCATAAATACTTTGGAGTTAAGGGGTTGTGCATTACCTTTAGTTTCAACATATTATGGAACATTAGCCTCATTGGAATCTCCTTGAAACATAACATATGATAAAAAAGAAATGCCAGTAAAGAAGCAAATTTTCTTAAAAAATTATTTATTTTTTCTATGTTATTGTTTCCTATGCTACTACCTTATGGCACTTCCTTTGCAACATGTGGTGCAATTACTAGTTTTATAAAGAATCCAAATTCATACAACCAAATTCCAATATAGACCACACCTATGGGCGTAATATATTTTTTTAATATTAAAAAGAGTACTTAATATTTTATTTCGTTTCCATAAAAATTCCAAAACTTGAGAAAGGGTGTAGTAAAGACCAAAAATCCAAGTTGGATTGAAAGTGTCTATCTTTCTTTCTTTTTTCCTCATAATGATATTTTGATGCTCATCGAATGCCACCATAGCGGGTCATGTAGTTATGTTATCCATATTCAAAAGTAGTAAAGATTATTTTAAAAACATAATAATAATAACTTTTTTCTTTTTTAGATTAAATCAGAGACCAAGGAAGATGCATTGATCCCTCATTTATGAGGGAGAGAGGAACCTATACTTACTGGCGCAAATAGAGAAAAAACAACTTGACTAAGGATAAAATCATAGAACTAATAGCTTGACCAATGAAAGCAAAAATCGCCCTAGATGCACAGATACCTATTTGTAATATACCTAACAACACAAAGATGTGTTGCCCCTGCTAGGCAAGCTAGGGTTGATATGGTTGTTTATATAGAAGTTTCAGGGCATATTGAGAAATAATGCATATTTATGTTATAATCACTAATGAGAAAGAATAATATATTAATAATAATAAATCTAGAAATGTAAACTATATTTTAGACAATACCAATCACATGAAATCACATAATGTATAACCCATGATTCAAATGTAATTGCATGTTGAATTAGGGCCTTAAAACTTGAACTAACTCCATAACAACTTGCATGCTTAATTATAGTCCTAACACATGTGTAGTTTCAAAAAGTTTAACAGAGCATAAGAAAACAACACGCTAGCTGTATGAAACTCAGAAGCCTTTGAATCAGGAGCATGTCTCATTTTGAACAACATGAGCCAATAATACCTTAATTCTTCACTAAACTCAAATAATCTTCCAACAAAACATATTTCATATTGAAACAATTTCCATATTGACTGATATCATTGACCACAATCTATGCTCGTATTATGATGTGCATGGATCCATCTAGTTGATATTGGCATTGGTTCATGGTGGAAGCTAGTTCCTGTTGGCATTGATGTCAACTCTTGTAGACTAGTTGATGTTTGGATGCCTTCATTGTATCATGGTTGTAGCTAGTTGAGTTAGATTTGAGATGATGGTGTTGGTGTTGGCATTGATGTAAACCTTACGATGTTAGCCTTGTGATGTATTGACGGATAAATGATAGAATTAGTATGGTTGATAATGATTTGGCACACTAGTTGAGTTGGCAACTAGGTCTTCATGTGTATACTCACAGAGATGACTTGTTGTAGTGTGATGGCCTTATGTTGATGATGGATATATGCTACAATTTATTGCAATTCTTTGAGAGGTGTTTCAACTTGTGTAGATGTTTGTTGGATAATGGAGGACTTGTTAGCACTCTTTCGAACCTTGTTTGTTGGCCTTTTAGGTGAGCCCAGTAGTGACACTTGGGAGACCTTTTTATCTACCTGCATAGGTGTTACTGAGCTTAGCAGAGGTTTGGAGGTGATTTTAGATGCTGAAGAAAAGGATCCAATAGGTGGCAGAGGTTTTGAGCTGAGGGCTTGGGGTTTTTTCTTATTCTTTGACCTAGTCATTCCCATGGAGGCTTATCCATGCGACTAAAAGGTTCCAATCAATGGAAAACAAGACTGTGCAAGAAACTAAAGGCTCTAGTTGATTTTGTCTAGTATTGTGCATCCGACTGATCATTCCATGAAAAATCCTTTGCAATCCTTGCACATATTGGATGGAAATTCCTAGAGACTTCTAGAATAAGTTGTAATGGTCAGGAATGGTTCGAAAAGGTCTGCCAACCATGTTAACACATTTATTGCACAAGTAGTCATGGTTTTAGTGGATTGATTTAGTCCAATTTGTGTACCCTTGATCCCATGAATAAGGTGAATTTCATCCAAAGCTTTTTATTAACATCACTTTGTAGCTGAGTATTGGTTAGTTGAGTATGAGAGTGAGTTAGAGAAGGTTGCATTGTGTGAGTATGGTTCAAAGCCATAATGATGTTTATTCCTTCAATTTATGAGCTCTAATGGCAACGGTATTAGCATATCTATTTCCTGAAGCATAGTATTGATTCAGATCTCCAAATTTCAAATCAGTGATACAAAGAATTGTAACAGAGTTTTGTATTGATGGAGATTCATATTAGTGACTCTCACATGTGTTTCTACAGGAGTTGCTGATTCATTTGGAACATAACCATAGTGTCTTATGTTGTTGATTAAATTATGCAGCATTCATATTTTGGTGTGAGGGTTCGTTATGAGTTCTTTTGTAGATATTGGTGATATTATTTAGTTTTTGTTGGATGGATTGTGGCCACTATTTTGCTAGAGTAGAGAGCATATATTTGTGGTTTTTTTAATTATGATTTGTAGAGAGAATCGTTGCTGAGAGCATGATTGCAGAGCTAAATTATTGTTGAGCAGAACGTGTTGCATCCAGTTTGAAAATCTATGAAATGAGGTCCACATTGTGTTGAGGAGAAGTGACTTCATGAGAGAGGAGCAATGATTTCAAAGCGTCAATGAAAGGAACGGTTCTCCATCGAATCAAAGTTGGGCGAGGATCATTGATCATGGTGGACTTTAGCACGTAGTAGTCCATGGATCCATGTGACAACAAAGTCTTCTGAGCTAATCAATAGAATCAAGTCTCCTTCCTAATTGGTGTTAGCCTATTGTTTATGAGGTCGAGTCTCCATGTTGAGCGAGTTAGAAAATCTATGTAAAAGACATATTTTTCTTAATAGAAGATTCGGAGTAGCACAATAGGAACAAGGGTGGTGTTTTTCCCGGTGAAGGGTTTTCCACCAAATATCTTGTGTTTTTTGTGTGGATTTGTTTTGATGTGATGTTCATTGTTGTTCTCATGGTTATCTTGTTTTAGTTGCTTATACGATTTATGTTCATGAGATATCTATTGTTTTTTTGGTGAATATATGTGTGATTTAGTTAAAGATTAAACTGGTAAAATTATGAAGAATGTCACACTACTGATTCAACCCCCAATCAATAGTTCACAAAGTTTTCTAGAAATTGGTATCAGAGTAGAGCTCTTGGTTGCAACTTGATCGCTGAAGAGTAGATCTAGGGTTTGTTGGAGGAAATTGACTTTTATTATATATATATATATCTATATATTGATTTTTTTTTTTCAAAATGGCCAAGAACAAGAGGAAACAATATTAGAAAAGGAATGGAATTCAAAATAATGAAGCTCAACCACAAGAGTCTCATCTTCCTAGTGTAGGCAGTTCAACAAAAATGTGTAAAAATCAAAAGACCAAGAACCAAAGGTTTTGTAGCAAAATGAATCCAAAGGTATAAATGTTAATGATTTTCTTTTGAGTTACACTTTTGAGGATTCATGCATTTCTTGGTGAAGATGAGGATAATATTAAGGTTCCTAGAGTTGAGATTTCAAGACTAATAGTTGGATGCAGAGATCAAGAAAAATTATAGCAGATTTGTGATGATAATGAGGCCAAACTCAAGGAAGTGATTTTCAACTTAAATATTAAGTCGACAAAATCAGAAAGAGTCGAGGAAGGTATGAGGAAGAAATACCAAGTGAAGGTAGAAGATGATGAAAGATTAGAAGTTGAAGTGACTTCCTTTAGAAAGTAATGAAAATTTGAAAAGAGCATTGTGGCCTTGGATAATTTGCTTGAGATACAAAGATCACCATTGGATGAATTTGGTCTTTGAATATAAAAGGTTGAGTCTAGTTCACATGTAGGTAAATTACCAAAGAAGAACCCAAGAAGCCTGTAGCAAAAAATACAAGCAACAAGATTACAAACCAAGGAAATAAGAAGCAGAACCAATAAGAAGTCAAGCAGTAGAACCAAGAACAAAAAAGAAGAAAATCTCAAGGAGCTTCTACATTTAGAAAACATTTTACTCCAAGAGGAGTTCATGGCATATCTATAAGATTTCAAAGGAATCAAAGCACCTTCATTCATTTGATGATCAATATTGAGTGTTACAACTACCACAACTTTGGACATGTTGCAGCTAACTGTAGGAGCAAAGTGTACATATCACATCAACAACGCTTGCAACAATATCAACAGTTAAGGAGATTGGCCATCAGGTATAATCATGGTTTTTATGGTTATTGTTACTCATGTCACCTGTCTGGCCCTAGGGCAATGGATTATTGATCTAACTAATGGAGGAGAAGAACATTTCAAGCAAGGAATGGATCTTGTTTGAGCAGCAAGAGATTTCATCATTTTGCTTCGTATATTGCCATGTGGAGTGTTAAACAGGCCATAATTTTGGCCATATGGTAAGAGATTGTTTTCCGCCCCATTATTCAAGGAAAAATCAACCAAAGTAGCAAAAACAAGGTGAACCTAGTAGAAAACCAGTAATGGAAGAAAAGAAACAAGTGAAGAAAGAAAAGAAGCATCCAAAGACCATGTGGAGAAAGAAACAATAACAACTCTTCAAGTAGTGAAGAGCAACCCCTCTTGCGGTCCATGATTATTTCTTGCATATTTATAGAGGACTGCAAAATTCATGTGAGGTGCAAAACCTTAGGGGAAGTGTATGATAGAGTAGGGCAACAACATATGATGAGTTATTTTTAGCCTCATGCACATTCAAGTTCACAGGATCAACCTATTTATTGGAGGTATATTGAGCTCAGGAGGAGCTATGCATGGTATGAGGTTTACATGAGATATTTGACATTTTCCTCATTGTGTTTTCACTCAATTATTTGTAGCTTCTTTACATATGTTTTATGAGTGAAAGTAGTACATTTTTCAGCCATATATATCTTTTTGGTCTCTACTAACAATGATTTGAAAAGTTGTAAAACCATGCATGCAATGAGATCACTTGGTATAGGATGCATAGAGATGACTTGATATATGGAACAACCATGTATGCGTTATTATATGATGATTTTTACAGCCATGTATTTATTATTGGTTCATCATTCTATGTTGGTAGGGGGTCTATTCATTTGTAAATCAAGTTTTCATGGTGATAGGCAAGCTTATGGAGTCATTTTGTAGCCACATGTATGGGCTAATGATGTAATAGTTACGATGTATTATGTATTTTAGTCATTGGTCCATAGGAGTTTATCATAGCAGCCATGTATTTATTAATATATCTATGTAAAATTCTCATGGAGCCATGTGCTTATGTCATACTATCATTGGGTTATATAGTCCTGAGTCATGAGGTCATTTTATAGTCATATATTGGTCATGTATGAGGTCTTCGTGTTGCTGCTATAACCATGTATATATAATGTAATATGTCATCAGTCATGGTCATGTGGACTCTTGGTCCACCTTGTGCTTCTTTCCTTGGGAAAGGAAGCAATGTCGCAACGGAAATAGTTCACTCTAGTATGGAGATGATGTTAAAGATGGCATGTGTTCATGGGGATCATCTTTTTTCTCTTCTTTATTTCAGCCATTCATTGTTGACATCATGGTCTACTTGGAAGTGTTCATGTTGTACCTCATACTATGTTATGGCAGTTGGAGTTTTTGACCTCATGTTTTGAACAGAGAGGTTAATTGATGTTATTTCTTTGTGGTTTTTATGGAGATTTTTGGTTGATTCTCATGTGCACATTGTTTCATGTTGTTTCTCATTATGATTCTTCTCATTGATGATTGTATGGTCGCCTTATGTTGGCATATTTTTGCTTACTGCTAGAGGTTGCTGGTTGGTATGTTTTTCTAGATGATGATTGGTGATGTGATGCTTGTTGCTGATGTGGAGAGTATGGGCATTGGTTGATATGCACTACTTTTTATAAATGTATAGGTTTATTCCTCTAGTCTCTGTGCTTTAGTTCTTGCTGCCTTATCAGATGGAGTTGACCTCTTTCCATTAATGTCAAAGTGGGAGTGATAGAGGAGATTGGTCTGGAGTTTGTGTATGGTTTCCATGAATGCTAAAGGGGGAGATTGTTGGAATCTTGGTGTGCATGGTTCTAGCTAGTTGATGTTGGCATTCATTCATGGTGGAATCTAGCTCATTTTGGCATTGACGTCAACCCTTGTAGACTAGCTGATGTTTGGATGCCTTCATTGTAGCATGGTTACAGCTAGTTGAGTTGATTGTGTTGGCATTGAGGTCAACCTTGTGATGTATTGATGGACAAATGATAGCACTGTTATGATTGATGATGAGTTGGCACACTAGTTGAGTTGGAAACTAGGTCTTCATCTAGGTCTTCATGCTTATACTCATGCAGATGAATTTTTGTAGTGTGATGGCCTTATGTTGATGATGGAGATGTGCTACAATGTATTGCAAGTCTACTAGAGGTGTTGCAACTTGTGCATATGTTTGTTGGAGAGTGGAGGACATGTTGGCACTCTTGCCCACCTTGTTTGTTGGCCTTTTAAGTCAACCTGGTAGTGACACTTGGGAGACTTGTTTATCTACTTGCAAAGGTGTTAGTGAGCTTAACATAGGTTTGGAGGTGACTTCAAATGTTGAAGAAGTGGATCCAACAAGTGGTAGAGGTTCTTGTAGATTTCCTCATTGTAGATCAACAGATTATGCAATATACTAAAGCAAAATACAAGATCTACTTCTACAAGAAACTTTGCGGAAACTTAATTGAATATGAGAAAGATCAAATAAGAACACATATAATAGATGAAGAGAAAGAAATCACACATGAACAGAGAAGAATAATCTTGGGGAAAGCCTCAGCCTAAAACACCTATCTTTGTAATATCATACAAGTGGAAATATGTTCAGATTACAAAAAGAATCAGCTCTCAAGCTATCTTGCTTATGGAAATCAATGGACATATCAAGGCATATCCCTACCCCAAAACCATCATACTAGTCAGATCATTCTTATGGAAATCAATGGACACTATTGGGTACTAGTGTCCCATAATGGCCCTGCTCCAGAAGTGATTTACCAACATACCATATCCTATTCCAATTCCTTTTATTGCTGATGCTAACACTCTTGCAGTTAGTTCCAACCACCCAAATCGGGTATCTTCATGATTTCTTGTACCAAGCCCATAATTTCCATTAGACTCAAAAGGAATTGAAATAAATTCAACTCATACCTCATTAGTAACTCCTCAATGAGGCAACATCTGTAAATTTTTTTACTTCCTGTTGTTTCCGGGAAAACTAGTGTCTTTTCGAGCTGCTAGTCCCACTAATATGGGTAGCTATCTTGGAAACAAACAATAAAAGCACTTTGTGATTTCCTTTATGTATGATAGATAAGAGAGAAGCAAAGGGGTCCAACCTGGATCTTCCACTTGACTCCTTGCTCGATTTCTCTCTCTCCCTTGATAGAGCTTGCAACTCCTCTCCTACTTGTCCCGCTTTAGAGAATACCTGTGGAGACATAGTAATAGAACACCATAAAAGCATCTTGATCTATAATATCATAAACAATGCAGAATCAGATATACATTGACCATAAAATTGCATTCACAAACAACAACATTCACAAATACACGATTGTATGCAGGAAAACTCAAAGAACTTTATTAATAGTAGAAGAGAGGATTACAACCTAACTGCCTGATCCATCATCATCCTCCTAGCATCAAAGCCCTCTTCACCTCATGAAAAGCAATATCACCCAACAATACAATGCTTCTTCTCAAAGACAAACTAACAACACTTCTTTACAAATTACAAAGTTCCAACCCCCAGATATCTCAGATGAGGGATCCATTTGTAGATGTTTGTAGAGATGTGAGTCATCTCTGGGTTTTTGATTAGTGTCATTCCACTTGTAGTTCTTAGTTCCACTTGGATATTTCTTGGATCTCTTACTCATCCCTGGGAGAATTCAGAGAGGCAAGTGTCATAGAGGAGGTTTCTAGAAGATTCCATGAGCATCCGCTTAGCACACTGCCTCAGACATTTGTCAATTCTAGCTCATTGCACCCCATAGAAAGCTTCTTCAATATGCATCACACCTGGCTAGTGTAGGAGTCAGTATGCATCGCACCTTGACCAAGGAGCAGTCAGTATGGTCCAGTTTTGGCCAGTTCTGAGTGGTTTTTCAGGTGGAACTTCTGGGAAATGATGTAATTAGTTGACCATGATCCTTTAGGGTATGAAACAACACTTTTAGTGGTTAAAGAGCCCTTGGTTTATCGACATATATGATTGGGGTTGTAGTGCCCAAATATGTCTATAACACCTATCATAAAAAGTAAAATTAGCTCTTTGGTTAAAGCATCATGTATAAACATATCACATCTGGTTAGTTCAAAACTCAACCATCATAAATCATAATCTTAGACTATGTGCATAATTAAAGCTTAAACAAACTTCTAATACTTATCTTTCAAATCGTTATTTTCATCTTCCTTTGTTCTTTGTCCTTTCTGTACACACATTAGATCGGTTACCAAACCTAGAAAGCACCCAATGCCTTCTTTTCTATACAAACAACAATGGTGTCCAAAGTATATATTAGCTCAACCCTTAATATCAACAATAAGGGTGTCAAAGACTATATCGTTCCAACCTTAGTATCAACAGATCAATATTGGTAACTTACAAAGATGTTCGGGGCTCTCGGGACTACCATCTCAACCCATAGTTTCCAAGGAACCCAAGTTGTTACAAGGCTCCAACCCATAGCCTCCAAGGAACTCAAGTTGCTAGATGGCTCCAACCCATAGCCTCCTTTGACCATAAGAACCAATCACCTTCACAACACGTACATATACATATAATGTACAACACAACAAATTTATCGACACATGGTGTACAATATAACACACGCACATATCATAATACAACAACTACATAATACACATGACATAGTACAACATGTACACAAAAATAGTACTACACATCTAGGGACCACACCATCTCTACCAGTAAAGCTTGGATCTAGTGTCTTTTTAGCGCCTTATTCCATGCATTCACAATCTAATTCCTAGGTCTTTGGCTCTTTCCACTATCCATGTTTGTCCCAACATGCCATAGATCACAATTCTTTCATTCCAATGATGTATGCTTTAGCATTTCCCGCCAAAACATAAACATAGGCATAATTATAAGCACATAATATCAAATCATGTCCACATGATACTAACCTCATAGATCTTTCATGGCTTTTATATCCATTTGATTCCTCATAAAACCAAGAACCTTTTCATGCCATTCATCTACATAAAACAATCATTCTTCCAGAAAAATGATCCCTGACGACCATGTAAGGCAATGAAATACATACATACATATACATACATAGATACATATATATATATGATCACAACACAATTACCAATGTTCATAAGGTCAAGGTTAAGAGAACTTCCTTTGTCTGAGAAGCACATGCACAACATTGAGAACATTAGTTGCCAACTTAAAAAGGCATATGTTACCTTAAGCCCATTTCCTTTACCTTTCCCGACTACCATTCTCATGATCATCCTGCCATTATCCATCCATCCCCATGGACCCAACCAACCCAATTGGGTGTAATATTCTTTCCTTTAAATTCCCTTTATTCATGCATCAGGCTTCATTCGGGTTTTACATTACCTGTTGGGTTTCACTCATCTCTCCCCGAGCTCCATTAGCTTTCCTCTTTCCCAAACAATTCCTAAGACCCTTAAAACAGAAAAGGCAAGATAAATAAAACAAGGGAAACCCAAAAACAATACAACACCACAAACAAAGTGGCATGGCCATGCACCAAACATAATTATAACCACAAATAAAGAACAAACAAATAAAAAACAATGAAAGAAAAAAACTTTCAATAGACACCATGTCTCAACCCCCATGGGTTCCTAGTGCTTCCAAGGGAAAGCTCAACCTGAGCCTTCTTCAAATATTTCATAGCAATCTCTTTTGTAAGGAAATTCCATGCATCATACTACCATAAACACACAATTATTAGTGAAAAAATAAATATAACAATATACCAGTTACCTTGCCATGTTGTACCCAACACACTGCCCTGCAACTGAATACCTGAACATATCATCTCCCGAGGGATTTCAATTCCCTTGAAGAATTCAATTATCATTGGAAACCATATATTATGCTTGCATCTAATCAATAATATTCCATGTAGCTTCCTCGGCACCAAAGTTCTTCCATGTACTTTAACTTGATTTATTGCTTAATCCTGGAGCATGAGATCCTTCCACTGTAACATGGATTGAGGCTATGCCTAGAACGCTTCCTCTTGGGTCCACGTTCCATCTCGATAATGGATTCCTGATGATCTGCCTAACTACTATCCATTGTGGCATAAGTATGGGGAATATGCTTACCTACATCCCCAACTGTCCATGCCTCTTGTACACTGTAAATATGCAGAAGACCATGCTTCCACTACACCACTTTGGTACAAGGAAAATCCTTCCTACGATGATCTCCACCACATTTTCAACACAAAAATGGTTCTCTGTCATCTCCCTTATTTAGCTCCTCAGGCTGAGACCCATATCCTCTCTCAGCTACATTGAACTTCTTGTAAGGTACCACATTTTCCTTTATTCTTTTCATTACCTTTCCAAACACATTTGAACTCAAGCTTGTGCTTTGACTTCTCATGACAATGCTTCGTCTTCTTGATGGCTTCCTCCTATGACTAAGGTTGATCAAGCTAGATCCGGTCTTTGATTTTTATTAGAAATCCATTAAAGAACCTTTGAATATTTTCTTTCTTGTCCTTGAGATAAGAAGCATACCTCAAAAAATCCAATATTTTTCTAATTTACTCATCATCCGTCATAGAACCCATCATTAGCTCATAAAATGCATTGGCCCTTTCATCATAATATCTTTTATATATGTACTTCTTATTGAAGAGTCTCTCAAACTCATCTGAAATCAACTCTTCTTCTCTAATGCCTCTGTCATGCTTCACATATTCCCACCAAATGCTTGCTTTCACTTTGAGACTTAAAGTAGTTATCTTGGATTTCATGTTCTCTGAACAATCATGCAATCTGAAATTTTCTTCATCTAGAGAAACCATGCTTCTGGATCTTACGATTTCTTAATTTCTCCATCAAATGTAGGAGGCTTGGATTTCTTTAACTCTTCTGGAAAATATCCCTTCTTACCCCTCCTATAAGGATGATGGTCATAATGGCAATGACGTCTCTCATAAATAGAGCTAGAATAAAATCCAATGAGAGCTTGACGTCCTCTCATGTGTATCCAATGATCTACCACCTCTAATTCTATCATCTCTATCCATCTTGTATCATGTTCGAGACACAATACCATATGTCCCATTAGTCTTTTCTTCTTGTCCATGACTGATCTCCAGTTGTCTCTACTTCTACAGATTTGAAACACTCTAAAGGATGACTGCATTAATCTCAGTTTGATTTTCTTGACCCCTTACAATTATTTCCTCTACCTCAATCAAACTGTTATCATATGTCTTTCAACTTTTGAACTCTTCCCTCAAACTCCTCACCGTATCTGACCAACAAGGAGAATACTCTTCTCCTTTGTGCTCAATTGATCTTTCCCATTCCATAGAATTCACATCATGTTTGTAAGGGGAGTCATGTGAACTTTCATCCACCATTATGCTCTTCATCTGTGTCTTTCTATTTCTTGCAAATATACCATGTTAGATAAACCACATAGACTACATAATCAAAATCATACCTCAGTGTATCTCAAGGTAGTTTATTACATCTGCATAGACCAATCAAGATTAGCATGATACAATATCACAAGCATATTCATATATGAATATTATAACCATAACCACAACAATGCATGTATAGTAAACACATAGAGAACTAACATGCATGCATAACAATATTCATTTACCCCAAGGTCTAGTGTTGCAACCTCGCTCTGATACCACTCTGTAATGCCTCACCCCACATTTACCCACTTTTACAAGATCTCTAGAGTAAATATGAGTTGATTTTTATTATGACAGGACCCAACCTCCAAGTTCCAGTTTTGGAAGTGGGTTCTACAAACCAAAAACTCCCTAATACCTCTCAGGGACCCTAGATCACCTAGGTGTCTGACAACCACACCTAGTGATCAATCCCTAACATGAAACTTCATTTTCTCATATTTTACACCCCAACCATAGGCATGACACACTATGCATGTGGTTGGAAGGCTCTAGCCTCACTCATGTGACTTCCTGCATGCAGTTATAAATGAAATTCTCTTGTTCATAGGGTGTGGTTGCAAGATCAATTCCACTTTTGTAGGGATGGCCCACAAGCCGCTACTCAAAACAACCCAAAACTTTCCAGAATCAAATCTAGGATAATCACAATACTAAACCATCAATACTAAAGCTATATCTTGTCGAGGAAATGCCTAATACATGATAGGAATTTCGTCAAACATATGATAAACATAGAAGTTATCAGCCATGAATGCATATATGATTTCTGATATTCATCATAGAATCATCAAGAAGGTTCAATGGATTCTTAAGCTAGCTACAAAAACACTCGCTAGCCTATGTATTCATCAATCATTCAAAAAATTATCAAATCAGGAACACGATTCGTAGCAAGATAACGCCATATAACCATGCATATAACCATAATATAATCTATGAAAAATCATCCATAATATCAACATAATAACCAGTATATGTGCTCACATATCACGATAAGAAAACAACTCATATTAACATATGCAAATGCCAACCATGTCAGGGGCTTCCACGTACCACTTGACCATAGATTGGGCTGAACCAAATATTTCTTTCAGCCAATCACCCCTATGTCATATTCCAAGCATGAATGTGGGATCGTTTGGGTTAAAACAAAATAGAACCAATCAGGGCTTCTAGAGGGAAAACCACCTCAGCCCTCAACCACAATGATTTCACCTAAACCGGTCCATAAATCACTAATGCCAAAACAAACTTGGATGCCTTCGAATTACTACACCAACTCTAGAGGAATTTTCCTATCTCCACCCATCTATCAAGAGTTCCTGGAGAAAGCCCATATCCAACCTTGATCCTTGGGGATTTTCCATACACCACCTCAACTAGGATCCAATTCTAACGACCATACAAATCTTAAACCAAAAAAAGGAACAAAATAGTAAATGGTAAGGCAAGGCTGAAACCGTTGTCAATATAGAAAAATCCCATGCCAATGAAAAAAAATAACCAAATAACCACATGCATGTACCATGCATCCAAATCTAAACATGCTAAACCACACATGGACATTATTTCCTTCAATCCACAACTATTCCTACCCTTAATTATTGTTGTCAAAACTTCCTCTTGTGTTCCCTTGCTTCTCTTTGCTTGTCCATTCCTTGTTGGTTCAAGTTCTTGGTCCTTCTCCTCTTGGAGTTTGATTTCTGATATTGATCCAAAGCTGAGAAAAAGTTGTTGACTCTTTCTCAAGTGACTTTCTACCATTGATGTCTAGTCTCATGCTTTCCTTTTATACTTTTTTTCTTTCATTTTCTTTCATTTTCTCTCTAATTTACCTTGCATGCATATTTGTGTCTCTTCACTTTCCTTTTCTCATATTTTCCTTTATTTCCTTAATTAAATTGCCATTTATTGCCTCTTTTCATTTTCCAATGCCTTTGCCAATTTTCATAGCCATTAATTAACCACAAGTGATGCCCACTATAATTGCTTCCCACCATTTAGCTCGGAATACGTGTCCCATGACTTAGGTATTATTTTTATTACATGGAAAATCAATAATAATGAGTCATTTTGAAATCCTTGTAAGTTAACATATCCTTTATGAAGAAAATCTCATGCACTAAGAAAATTTCTTAATCAATTTTCTACAATTTTCTACTTTTTGTTGCTAGATATTGATGTTTTTTGAAATGGAATGAATGAAATAAAGGTTTAGGAGTGAAATGTAATCAAATAATGAAGTAAGATAAAATAACTTTTAGAGGTTAAAAACCATAAGAAATTTAGGTATTTTCTCAATGAGATGGAAACTCCTAATCTTTTACAAAACTCAATAGTATTCTTTCTCATCAAATCATTCTTAATTTAAGAGAGAAATACCAATGATTCCTTAATGAAACATTAGTTTGTGTAGATCATGCATGCACTGTAACATTTTCCTATTAAGGATAGTCATTCATTGTCTTTTATAGATCTACCAGTTAGCTTTTCATTAAGTACACTTGATGAGCTCAAGAGAAAACAAGAATTGACTTTACATAACATCAAATCAAGTCAAAGATGTATATATATAAACAATTAAAAGCAAAGAAAGGAAAGAGTGTACATGCTTGGCAAAGGGGGCCCTCTAATGATCAAATTTAACACCCTAAAACTTATTAGCTAGAGATACTTAACCAACAATATATATCAATGAAAATCATTTAAACCATTGACACAAGTATGATATCTTCAAGTTCCAAAGATGAAAATATTATTAAGAAAAATACCTCTCTTTTGTCTTCAAAGTCTTGGGTATTTATACCAAGTTCAAGATTAATATCATTAGATATATAACAACTAACAAGAAGAAACTATTATTGGCTCTATACAGGTTGAGTTCAATCCTAAAGATATAAGAAAATGGGGAAAATCCCAATAAATCTAAATCAATTCTTATTTTTTGCCAAAATCAAGGGATTTTATTGGAAAGTAGTTGAGTTGACCAAGCTTTGAATTGGCACACGTGGACCATATTTATGATGACTAATAGGTATTTCACCATCCTTGGGCATCAAGGAATTTGTTCCATATATCGGAATTCACAAAGTTGTACTATACACATGTCAACAAACGAGCATTTGCTAGAAGTAGAAACTTCTTATAATTTGTTTGCTAAAAATATATTTCTAATGCCTAATTTTTGTCAAAATACTAGGAAATAAAAGAAATGATAAAATAACTTTGCATTTTGCACTTTTGGGCAACAATGATAATGAAATGGATGATGTGGAATAAAAAATGGACAAAGTAAGGCAAAATTACAACTAATGTTGTATTGGAATGGGTATCAAAATGACAACCAACAAAACCCTCATAATAGTTGGGTGAGACTTGTATTGTGTAGTATTTTCATGTCATTTGTTCCTTGATGCTTCTATGGAATTTCATTTGTGTGACAATATTTCAAGCTTGATTTGTTTTCTTTGTTTCTCACTCTCACCTAAGCTCTTTTTGTCTCTATATTTGTTGTCTTTGTTTTCCTATATTATTTTTGTAAATGTTTGTATTGTCTTAATATTTGTTATGTACACTAATATTAGTTGATTTCTTGTAATTAGAAAGGAATGACTCCCTAGGGCACTACACGAGGAGGGAGACACATCTGTACAAGTGCATGTTCAGGAACATGGGGCAAACAATGAAGATCAAGTCCATGATCCTATGGAAGAATATGATGATGATAATAGCACAATTGAAGAATATGAGACAAATATATTGATCTAGGAGGTATTTAATAATTTTGGAATGGATGTGATGATGACAATATTGATGGTGTTTTTGTTATCCCTATACTTGAGAAGGAAACATAACCCCTTTATGAATTCTCCACAAAAATATTCTCTTTAATATATTTTTTTTGGTGAACTTGAAGGTTATGAATGGTTTATCAGACAGTCGTGTCACACAATTCCTAGGAATGTAATATATTTTGTCACATTTAGGATACAATGGTCATCTACTCTCTTTTTTTCCTTTATTTTTATTGTTAGTTGATCATCTATATAATTTGGATGTAATATGTACAATTAATATTCTTTACATTAACCAATACTATTTTTAATTATGTTGTATATTTTTAGGTGAATTTTTATTATTGTCAACAAATTTTTTACCTCACAAATACCGAGATTTATATGCCATTATAAAATATATTAAATGGAGTTTATAGTTATTCTTGTATGTCCTAATGATCATATTTTTTATTACGAAGAACATGTATCGAAAGAACAATGCCCAAAATTTCAAATGAGTAGATATTAAACGCATCAAGTAACAAAAAAGGTGCCTTGCAAGGTTCTTTGTTATATTCCATAATTCCACATTTATGGTGAATGTTCAAGTGCAAAAGAATAACACAATTTATGGATTAGCTTACAAAGAACATAAGTAAATATGTTTTTCTTCAAATGCTTGCAAATGGATCTACATTTAATAAGATAGTGGAAATGATTTGGATTGGATCATTATATTTTTCCATCCATCTTGATGCTTTCAAAATGGAAAAAGTGGAGGAATAAACTCTTCGGACCATTTTTACCTATGGGGACCTCGTTTGGAAAATTAGGATTTAAAACCTTCTGGGAGTGTTTTGATTTAGAAAATTTTGTTTTTTGGGGGTAAAACACTATCACCTTAACACCACACCTATGTTTTCATATTCTTCATGTATATCTTTCCAATGATGCAAGAATCATATTAATCAAAGTCCGTATGTGAAAGTTATGCCACTCAAAAGTTGACCTTCTTGTTTTCACCACCATAATTTGAGAGGATCCCACATTGGCCCCCATTATTCATGAAAAATGGCTAGCCATAGGATTATGACGTAGAAGACTTTACAAGAATATATGTTGTAACTCTGGTTAATTATTGAGGCAGTCAAACCCAACCACTAGCAGGATATCGAGTTGTGTTATAACCAGGGCACTAGGAGGAAAAGGGGTTCCATTATTTTGAGTGAATTTGTTCCATAGTTAATCGAAAATAGACAAGAGGGATATGAGACAGAGAACACAAAGAGTATTTGTGAAATGTAGTAGCCCACAGGCCATAGGTCATACTTCTTTGTAATCATAACCATATTTCCATTCATAGAAAGAGAGTGGAATGACCTCATCTTCCAGTTGGGTTTTTCTCCCGAAAGGGGTTCCTAGGTCATATCTTGTGTCAAATGTGTGTGTGATATTTTATTTTATTGTTCTCTATTTTCAACATAATTTTAATTTGTATGCATACACTATTAATATTTATCTACAATTCTAAAAAAAAAACTTTTGCTAAATAAAATTGTAATGGTGTATATCTTGGATTTTTAAGTACATTTTATCAAATATGTTGTGATGAACTGTCTAGTGGAATATCTATGGATATTTAATGATACTATTGGTATCATAGCAAGTTTCTTTGCATATATTAGGATATTTGTAGGGAATCTAGATAAATTAGGCCAAAAGTCACAAAACCTTAATCATGGGTGGTGAATATGTGAATAACCCTTGTGATCCTACAAAGAATAGGTCTTCATGACTTGAACAAGAAGTAAAATATATAAATCATAATGGAAATCTCCTCATGACTGCCCTGAGCAATAATATTTGGATATTCAAAGAAGATGTGGGTTCTAATGTAGAGGGCAAAACAAAAGGGGGGTCAGGAGATCGCAAAGAAATGGAGAACCAACCAAAGAAATGACTCAAAAAGATCAATCCAGTTCGAATGTCATGAATCAATCACAACCCATGTTCAAAATGGAGGTTAAGGTTGATATAAATTTCTACCATGATGACAGTGGTGCTTTGAATTTATATCACTAGTTTCTACAACTAGAAGTGGATTTAAGTGTCCTTCAAATTTAGGAAGAACAAAATATTTCATTTTCATCATTGAAATTGGAGGGCCGTGCCATAAATAGGTGGGAAAGCCACACAAAGACACTGAAGTTGGGGAGAGAGCCTCGAGTGACTAAGTAGGAGGACTTTAAAATCCTCATTAAGTCTTAGTTTATCCTATTGGCTATATAGAGGACTAGTAGATCCGATGGTACTACTTCAGGAAAAATCCATGAAAAAGCATTTAGGAGTATACCATAGAGTTCAAAAATGTTTCCATAATGATGGGTATCTCTTAAAATAACCCAAATTTACTCCTCAAGTGTTTGTTGGGAATACGTCACCATTTGTGGGAGAAAGTGATGTTGTTCAAGCCCAAATAAGTGGATGAGGCTTATGTACAAGCACATTATCTGGAGAACATACGCTTGACGAAAGCACAATCAAGTGGACCGAATCAAGAGGAGAAACAAGGTGCTTTTAAGGAGGGGAAGAATAAGCAGACATGAAAAGATAAAAATACAAAAACTACAACATACCAATGCAAAGATACCAACAACCATTGCAACCATTGCAACATTGACGAGCATACAAAGGAGTGTTAGAAGTTACATCCACAACTTAACCTGAAGAAGAAAAAGAAAGAAAATAAGAAGAATAATTTCATGGCCATTGATTTGAGAAACCAAGTTGAAAGCATCATGAATGTGGATGAGAAAATAATTTATACGACATTACATAAGGAGGTAAATATGAGTAGCCTTTAGCAACAGGAATACAAAGAAATGACCAAACTTTTCCATATAAATATATAGGTCAAGAATACTATGATTGATGCTCTATTCAACTCATGATCATGGGTGACTATCATTGCAGCAGAGCTAGTTAAGAAATTGGGATTGGAAGTTCGTGATCATCCAAGCCCATATCCACTAGAATGGGTAAATAAGGATTTTCCCATGTGAAATATCAGTGTTTTTATATTCACCCTTGTGAGAATTAGGGGAAACATATTCATCATTCAAAAATATTCTCAAACATAAGAATCTTGTAAGAGAAAGATTCACCCTGGATGGATTAGTTCTTGACAATGCTCTTTAGTAGCCAAGCAAATATACCAACCATATCAAGGCTTCATTCTCAAGCATTGACATGTCAATGGAGATATCTCTTTATTTTCACCTTTTATTTTAAAGGGGGGGAATCTATGGTCAACTACTAACTTCAAAGGTATATCAAGCAATCTTGAGCCACAACCTAAACCATATATAGTTGCCAAATCCTAGAGGTAGAGTTAACCATAGCCAAATGGATAGTTATAACCAGAGATGCAATTATGTTCCATGATCATGATTTCGTTTGTGGCCTATCTTAAACCACTACACACAAAATACTTTAGCTTGCACTACCCATATCATCAGCTTGTGATCATATGTAAACCATCATAATAGAGCACTTTCAATTCATAGAATACTTCATCCTCTAGCTAGATTCAAAATTTTTCTACGAATTGTTTTGAGCATAGTTCTAGATTTGGTGGTGAGCCTTAAACCACCACCAAAATAAACTTCAAGTTCTACTACCTCATTTGGTTTGTGGTCTTCCTTAAACCACCATAATTTCAAAGAGCACATCCAACCATTGGCTACCATGTACTTTTGTATTTCAACTCTCTTCTTGGACTCACATGGCTACCTTCATATTAAGGAGGGTAATGTTGGAAGCATAATCCTCTTAGGTTATGCAAACTTTGATTTTCACTTGAGAGGAAGGCGAAAAACCATAAGTGGATTCCTATAGACATGAGAAGTACAAGAGACTGTTTGCATTATGGTACAAGTATTGTCCTTGATGGCAACTCTATTGGTCAACTCAGCTTTGATAAGAGGCTAATAGGAATATTCATAGGCAATAGGGCAGTGGTACAGAGGATCAAGAAGATGGAAGTAAGGTATATTAATCAGAATAAAGAAGTTGAAGGAAGAAGATGATATAAGAGCAGTTTAAGAGATACACGTAGGTTCACTTAGTCCAAGCAGTGTATACATGCAGGTACTCAAAATAGAAATAGCGTATAACGTACACATGCACTCCTACAAAAGGCAAAGTGCGTACATGTTGAAAACCATGGTTTTGGTCTGAGGTATTTGGTCCAAGATATCTTTGGACCATGATATTGACCCTAGGTATTTAGTCTAAGGTATTTGTTCTGTGTTATTTGATCCAAGGTATTGGTCCTAAGTGGATTCAGTCCATGGTATTGAGAAAGGCCAAAAACTATATAAAGAAGAGAGCATAATACGGCCAGATGTGAAAGTGAATAAGATTCTAAGGAATACTTCTATTTGAAGTATATTTTATGTTGCAGGGTTATGTTTGGGATTAGATCTGAAATATTGATGTGCACCTTGAGTTCAATATTGAATCAGGATCATGAGACCTGAAATGACTTATTCTTGAATGATCTTATATTGGTTGATGCTAGATCTGATGTTTTGCATCAGTTTTATTCGTTATCTATCATGATCTAGGTTTTTCTGAAGTCTGGAATTGAAGTAAAGTTATGAGTCAATATTTGCAAATCTGTACGCAAGTTCGTCTCGGCAAAAGTGCGTATACACGTAGGTTTTATTCTTTCAAGTAGCATATACAAAAGAAAGGCTTGATGTTTAGAGATGACTAATCTATCATATCACTATTATTGATTTGTTGTTGCTACTATTTTGTTGTTTTCTATCAATGAAATCTTCTTAGATCTGAATGTAAATCTAAATGCATGAGGTTGATATTTGATTGATTGTATAAGTGAGAAGAAGTGTTTTATATTGCCTGCCTATGTAAAGTTATGTAAGTTGACAATAGATGTTCAGTACACTACTTGTTGGTACAATTTTTGATTTAGATATATTATAATTCAGAATCTTTAGAGGTATACACATGTTGGGCTGAAGAAAGTAGTGTATACATGCAGGTTTTCTTCATTGAAGTAGCATATACAATGTGACACATTAATTTTTGAGGTTTCAGTTGGTTCTGAATGTTTATACAGGTTTCTGGGTTCAACACAGTGTTCTAATGACAATGAATTAATTGTTTCAGATTAACTACATGTTGGTTTATGAAGTTTGAGTTTCTCAATTTCTGATGGGATATTGATGAGTCAAGGTCTTCATATGCCTTGATATGTGCCAGGAGCATCCAATCTGAAAATTCATGAAATGTGGTCCAGTGGAGTTTTCTATAGGTTGGCACTTACATACTATTAAACATATTGGCTAGTACAAGAGATAGGGGGTTGTAGCTCCCTTCTAGTAGAAGTTGGAGAACGAGAGAAGGTTGTAACATTTTGCAGGTAGAATCCTACGTACTGGTACGAGTTTGAACCAGTTCAAGATTGTAAACAAATTTTCTTATTATTAAAAGAAGACAGAGATGAAAGCAGCAGGTGGTTTTCAACCACATTGGGTTTCCACCTTAAATCTTGGTGTTCATGTGTGTTTCTTATGTGTAATGGTTAATTATGTTTATACTTCACATGGTTATTGTTTAAATGATTGTGAATTATTGTTGCACTGATTAAAGATCAACATATGATGAATTAACTGAATATAAACTTACTGCATAAACGTTGGTTTCCTTAAAGACAGTTGCGTGTAGACACTAGTTCCCCTCTCCGAAGTAGCATATATAAATCTTATTTTGAAAAAGAAAAATTCTTGATCTGATAATACTGATTCACCCCCCCTCTCAATATTATTTCCAACGATTGGTATCAGAGCAGGTCCTTCAAAAGAAGCTTGATCGCTTGAAGGAAGATCCATAAAGATGAATAATCACAAAAGCATGGGATCTATCAGACAACCAATTTTTGATGGGAGTAACTTTGTTTATTGGAAAATAAGAACCATAGCATATCTATAATCTCTTGGAACATATGTCTGGGAAATTGTGGAAGGAGGATATAAATTTCCAATAGCAATTCCTACTGACACTGCAGGTAAAAAGCAATATGAAACCACTGCCAAAGTTGTCAATACTTTATTGGGAATTTTGTCACAATCAGAGTTTGTCAAAGTCATACAGCTGAAATCAACGAAAGAGATATGGGACAAAATAATTCAAAGCTACGAAAGAGTCTCTCAGGTAAGACATGCTAAGCTTCAAACTCTCAGAATTCAGCATGAAACTCTTAAGATGCATAGTTATGAGATTATAGCTAGTTACTTCTTACGTATAGATGAGGTTGTTAATTGTATGAAGAAACTGGGTGAAGATATAAAGGAAGTTACCTTAGTTGAAAAATTTTTGAGATCCTTGTCTGATAAATTTGAATCAAAAGTGTCTTCCATAGAAGAAAAATAAGATCTGCAGAATATCACTATGACACAGCTTCACGGAATCCTAATTGCTTTTGAGATGAGAAAAGGAGGTCCATCAGATATGAGAGAAGCCACATTTAAAGCTTCAACAAAAGGAAAAGAAAAGGAAGAACACAATGAATCAGGACACATTTCAGAAAAAAGAAGATGAGGTAAATTTTTTTAAGAAGCTTCAACGGGGTTCTGGAAGGTTCAGAGGTAAGTTACCTTTAAAATGCTTTGCTTGTGGTAGAGTCAGTCATTATGCTGCCAAATGTCCTCATAAAGATAAATATGAAAAAGCAAGGGAATATGAAAAAGGGAATAGGAAACAAGTTGTGAATAGGAGTTACTATACTCATGAAGATAGTGATGGTTTATCTAATAGTGATGAAGATGAAATTGGTCAAGATTATAGACTTCTCATGGCTTATGATAGCGATGATTTTTGGGATAGTTTAGAAGAGGATAGTGTTGGTTTATCTAATATTGATGATTATAGACTTCTCATGGCTTATGACAATAATGATTTTTGGGATGCTTTAGAAGAGGAAAACTTTCATGAAGAAATATCTAAAATCAAAATCTATTTAGAAGAAAAGAATATGATCATAGATACCTTGACATACCAACTTGCTGAAAAAGAAAAACACAATGAAAAACTAGAATGTGAAATTGTGGGTCTAAGAAAAGATCTTGAGAAAACAAAATCTCTCAATATTAAATTTGATAAAGGATCAAAAACTTTAAATGAAATTATCAAAGTTCAGCATTCTCCTCTGATAAAGATGTTCTTGGATATACTGAAGAAGCATCTCAATTGCGGATAGTAATTTATATACAAAGATTGAAAATGATAAATTGCTAATTATTATTGTTTCTGTTGATGATATCATTTTTGGTAGCAATGAAGAATCCATGAGTCGAAATTTTGCTTCAGTAATGCAGCAAGAATTTGAAATGTCCTTGCTTGGTGAGCTTACCTATTTTCTTGGTCTACAAGTGCAACAAACTAAAGATGATATTTTTCTTTCACAAACCAAATATCTCAAGCAGATCTTGAAAAGGTACGGAATGGAAGATTCTAAAACTGTATGTACTCCAATGGTAACAGGATGCAGTCTCAGCTCAAGTGATGAATCAACAACAGTACATTAACCAACCTACATATCCGTGATTGGTAGTCTGTGTTATCTAATAGGTACCCGACCTGACATCATGCATGCAGTAGGAGTAGTTGGAAGATTCCAAGCAAATCCAAAGCAATCACACCTTCAGGAAAACAAAAGAATTTTCAAATATCTTCAAGGAACTCGAGACTTTGGACTATGGCATCCTAGAGATGCAGATCTTACTCTTCATGCATATACAGATGCATATTGGGTAGTAAGTGTTGATGATAGAAAAAGAACTAGTGGTGGTGCATTCTATATGGGTTCCAGGTTAGTGTCTTTGTTCAGCAAGAAACAAAGTTCAATTTCTTTATCTATAGCTGAAGTATAATATGTGGCTACTGCATCTTGCTGCACACAAATACTTTGGATGTTGCAAACTTTGCAATACATTTAGATCACATGTACTCCACCCATCTCCATTCTATGTGATAATACAAGTGCCATCAATATTTCAAAGAATCCATTCATGCACTCCAAGACCAAGCACATACCCATCAAGTACCATTTTCTATGAGAACAAGTCCTTGAACAAAAGGTCAAATTGGAGTATGTCCCCTCCAAAGAATAGGTTGCTGATATATTCACTAAACCACTACCCAAAGAAACATTTTAATATCTCAGGCAAAAGCTAGGAGTTGTTGTTGCATCATCCTGCTGTTAAATCTAGTTTTTCAGAGGAAGTTTACTACACGTTGGTTTCATGAAGTATATGTTCGGGTACACGCAGGTTGCCTTGGTTGAAAGCGCGTATATGTTTTTTTCTTAAAAAAAAGAAAACAATGGTAGAACAGGTTCAGGGGGAGCATTAACATTCCACATTGTTGGCATTATGGTTGTTAAACTCAACTATCCCTTAGTTGCATCTGTCATTAGTTTGATATAACTTCTTCTATCATGGTCTATATTTCAATGAGTTCTATTGGTCATATGATGTAATTTATTTCCCTAATATCCTTGGGATGGATGATGTAATAATTTTTGTATTTATGTCATGTATAAACTTTCGTATATCCCCACTTGGTTGGGTAGATGAGTCAAATATGGTGTATCCCCACTTGGTTGGGAAAATGAGTCAAATATGGTGTATCCCCACTTGGTTGGGTGATTGATGTATGTATGAGCTTGTGGTCATAGGGAGGTCATACTCACTTTTTTGAGTTACAGTGTCATGTTATTATATTGAATCATCTCTCTACAGACTCGACATGTACTCATGGGGGAGTATGGATAGCATCATGCAAAGAAGGAGAGTAGAGTGGTCCGTCCTTTGCCCTTGATGTCAAAGGGGGAGAGTATTTTGGTATTTTGGTGTTGTATGGTATCTCTAACAATCTTCACAGCTTGCAGTAGTCAACAACATCATGGTTTCCATCAAGTCCAAAGGGGGAGATTGTTGGCATTATGATACAAGTATTGTCCTTGATGGAAACTCTACAAGTCAACTCAGTTTTGATAAGAGGCTTATGGGAATATTCAGAGGTAATAGGGAAATGGTATGGAGGATCAGGAAGATGGAAATAAAGTCTATTGATCAGAATAAAGAAGTTGAAGGAAGAAGAAGATGTAAGAGTAGTTTAAGAGATACATGCAAGTTCACTTACTCCAAGCAACATATACACACAGGTACTCATAATAGAAATAGCGTATAATGTACACATGCAATCCCAAAGAAGGAAAACCACATAAATGTTAAAAACCATGGTTTTGGTCCGAGGCATTTGGTCCAAGGTATCTTTGGACCATGGTATTGACCCTAGGTATTTAGTCTGAGGTATTCGGTTCGTGGTATTTGATCCAAGGTATTGGTCCTAAGTGGATTCGGTCCATGGTATTGAGAAAGGCCAAAAACTATATAAAGAAGAGAGGATCATAAGGCAATATGTGCAAGTGAATAATATTCTAAGGAATACTTCTATCAGAAGTATATTTTATGTTGCAGGGTTATGTTTGGGACTAGATATGAAATATTTATGTGCACCTTGAGTTCAATATTGGATCCGGATCATGAGACCTAAAATGACTTATTCTTGAATGATTTGATATTGGTTGAGGCTAGATATATTGTTTTGTGTCTATTTTATTTGTTATCTATCATGATCTGGGTTTGTCTGAAGTCTAGAATTACAGCAAAGTTCTGAGTCAATATTTGCAAATCTGTACGTAGGTTCATCTCGGCAAAAGAACATATACACACAGGTTCTGTTCTTTCAAGTAGCATATACAAAAGAAAGGCTTGATGTTTAGGAATGACTGATCTATCATATCAGTATTGCTGATTTATTGCTGCTACTATTTTACTGTTGTCTGTCAATGAAGTCTTCTTAGATCTAAATGTAAATTTGAATGCATAAGGAGGTTGATATTTGATTGATTATATAAGTGAGAAGAAGTATTTTTTGTTGCCGCCTGTGTAAAGTTATGTCAGTTGACAGTAGATGTTTAGTACACTGCTAGTTGGTACAGTTTGTGATTCAGAGATTTTATGATTCAGAATATTTAGAGGTATACGCAGGTTGGGCTGAAGGAAGTAGCATATACACGCAGGTTTTCTTCATTGAATTAGCATATACAGTGTGACACATGAATTTTTAGGTTTCAGTTAGTTCTTAATGTTGATACAGGTTTCTAGGTTCAGCACAGTGTTCTGATGACAGTGATCTAATTGTTTCAGACTAACTTCATGTTGGTTGGTGAAGTTTGAGTTTCTAAATTTCTGATGGGTTATTGCTGAGTCAAAGTCTTCATATGTCTTGATATGTGCCAAGAGAATCTAGTTCGAAAATTCATGAAACATGGTCCAGTGGAGTTTTTTGTATGTTGGCACCTACATACTAGTAAACATATTGGCTAGTACAAGAGCTAGGGGGTTGTAGCTCCCTTCTAGTAGAAGCTGGAGAACGAGAGAAGGTTGTAACCTTATGCAGGTAGAATCTTGTGTACTGGTATGAGTCTGAACTAGTACAAGATTGTAAACAAATTTTCTTATTATTAAAAGAAGACAGAGACGACAGCAGCAGGTGGTTTTCACCCACATTGGGTTTCCACCTTAAATCTTGGTGTTCATGTGTTTTCCTTATGTGTAATGATTTATTATGTTTATACTACACATGGTTACTATTTAAATGATTGATGAAGTAATGATGCACTGATTGAAGATCAACATATGATGAATTAACTTAATCATAAGTTTACTACATAAATGTTGGTTGCCTTAAAGACAGTTGCATGTACACACTAGTTCCCCTCTCTGAAGTAGCGTATATAAATCTGATTATGAAAAAAGAAAAATTCTTGATCTAATAATACTAATTCATTCCCCCCCCCCCTCTCAGTATTATTTCCAATATATACCTCTTAGAAGATGAAAACCAAGAGTCAATGAAATATGTGTATATATGTATATCTTGTGAATACGAGGAAATTCACATTTATCTAATTTCAATCTATTTTTGTGTGATTTTAACTACAATATGTCTTGATATTCAACCATCTTGATTATTTAGGGATTCCAATGTTTATCTTTTTGAACTCTTGAATATTCTTCCTTAATGGTTCTTTTGATAACTAGAACATATAAATTTGATCATCACGATTGAAAATTGATTCAAAAGACACTGGTACTTTTTCTTTTTATTTTTTGGTATTTCTTTTCTCTCATCATCTTCTTGAGCAAGAAACTCAAGGATATTTTCTTCATTGTCAAAAATTTTTCAATTCTCCTAGTTATCTGGGACAAATGGATGAAACAAAACCTCAACATGATACAAATTATTAGTTGATTTATAATTAAATAGAGAAGTTACCACCACTAATGAATCAAACCTTTGATTTTTCTCCCTTGGAACAAAAGATATTTCAAAAGGAAACAAGACTTTGCAATAATTCCCAAATTCTCTCTACATAGGCTTTTAGTTTATTCTTCTTTATATTGTACTTCTTGTAAATATAACTAAGAATAAGTTTTGAATCTTGAATAACAATAATGTTTTTAATCCCTTTCTACTAAGCAAGTAGTGAACATTGAACTTGTTAGGGTCCTATAATTTATAAGATCTCAAGGTAGTTGAGTATTGTATCTCACAAATTATTTTGTAAATAGTTATCAATCTGCCAATGATTTCCAAATAAAAGAAAGAATAGAATAAAAAATGAAAAGAGGGTATAAATAAGAAAAGAGAAAAAACAAAAATATTGCAAAAGAATGAAAAATAGATCCTGATCTTGAATCCCTAGAGCAATTTGATAAATTACAGGATCTAGTTTCGGTTTTGAACCAAGCCATTGATGAAGCTTATATTCAAGAATCTGTTGAATTTCTAGATTTAACTATTGCAACAACTTCTTTGTCTAACCAATCTTCCCAGTCTATTAATCTACAACCCCCTAGTCCTACTTATTCCATAGTTTCTACTTCCTCACCTGTGATATCTCAAACTATTATTCCTACTATCCCTGTAGTTATCACAACTACACCTATCACAAGACCAACTTCTAGTCAATCTTTTAGACCAGCTATGGCAGGTAGGTATGAACCTTCGGTGTTACCATGCCAACTAAATGTTATGCCTAGAGATTATCAATCTAAAGGTGTGATTTTTGATAACACCAGTTCTCATGCTACTAAGCAAGATGTGGATAGAATGAATGATGTGTTTGACCTTTAAGAAGTAGATGAAGCTAATGTAAAAATGAGATTGTTGCTCAAATTTTAGGAGGTGATGTCAAAAAATGGTTTAGGAGTTTACCTGAAGGAAGTATAGCTAACCTAGATGCACTCCATCAAACTTTTTTAGCTAGATGGGAGATCAAGAAAAATCCAATTCAACTCCTAAATGAATATAAAAGACTGAAGAGAAAACCAAATGAAAGTGTGGAAGAATATTGTGAATGTTTTAATCATGTTTACAATGCCATTCCAACAAACATCAAGGCCTCCCCTTGCCTAGCTTTAATTAATTTTCCTGATGATTTCGATGTAGACATGGAATATCAACTTAGAGAGATAGACTCGACAACTTTGGAAGAAAAGAAAGCTAATGCCATATAAGTTGAAGCTAACATCTTAGCCAAGGAGGCCAAACTAAAATCTAAATGCATGGTTACTATAAAATAAGAGCCTTTCACTTCGACCTCTGATCATAAAATTGATAACTTAGTGAGGGTAGTGAATCAGATGACACAAAGAGTAAACATAAATGACCAAACTCAAGTGAGGGAGAACCTAAATGCTCCTCAAAATAGAAACCAAAACATTAGAAGGAATATTCCCCAAATCAAACAAAGAGAATAAAAGGGTCTACACCAGTAGGTTCAACCTCCTTTTAAGTGATCTGAAATGATCATTCATTAAACCTGATGTAGAATTGATTACCCATTAATGATTTCAATGTTAACTGAATGTGCGAAAATTGAGGAAAACTGCTTGAGAATAACACTTTACAACAGTGAATTAAACATAAAAATGATGCATAACAGAAGTGAAAATAGTAAAAACACAATGATCATAGCTTTGATAGATCACATGACCTATGACGTGATTTCCATACCCGTTACGATTAAGTGCTAACTCCGCCAATGCCATTGTTACTGTATTTCATTCACATGTCCTTACTGCGATCAGGCGGCTCACGCAGTTAGGCTCTAGCGGTTTAGGGCTGTTTGAATTTATAATGGTTTTAAAATTTATTTACATAGGCCAAGAGATAATAGGTTAGGGTCTTAGGCTTAGGAATTAGGTTAACATATTTTGTATAACAATTTTTGAATGCGATGGTTAGATCATAGGACTTAGGCATAGGTTTGCAATGTATTTGCAATGTGGTGTTGTAGACTAGGTCTTAGGTTCTAGAGTTAGGTTTTATTACATAGATATAGGTTTTGGACTTTACATGTATATTAGGATGTTAGATTTTACATTAGGTGTAGAAACACCTTTTCCCAATCATTGTCACAAAGCGACATAAAACCACATGCATGTCGTCGACACAAGTGACATTTGCGATGACACCCTTTGTCGACAAATCATATCAAACTGCTACAACGGACGACACCCATGTCTTCACTAAATCCTGTGAGGTGAACGACAAGACACATGTCGTTGACCAATCCTCGCGGAACTGTCGATGAACATGAGTTGACAGCTAGGTACAAACCCATATCAACTAAACGCCATGAAAATCATAAACATTACCTAAACAACCTAATCCACAACCAACATTGTTGAACTGTCGAAGCTGAACTAAATTGACAATGACACTGAACACTGATGATGACACTTGAACACCTATGCAATGATCTGAAGAGATCCTCTTGGATCATTCTTCTCCACTTGAAATATTTTGGACCACAAAAGTTTGACTAATCAAATAGTCGATGAGGGTAGAACTCTCTCTCTTTCCACCATGACCTGATGTTGTACCAATACATTCGATCAATCACCTGCAAGTGATGACCCTGATGATGCTGACCATGGCTCTTTTTCAGTCAGTGACCTGTTTCATCCATCTGCAGTATCAACAACTTGCGATGATGGGCAAACAACCTGCTATAAACATGGAAATTGAATTCTTTCCACAACAAACCATGAGTTAGTGATTCACAATCTTTGAAAATAGTCTCTACTGGATGTTTTTTAATACCATCAACATGTATAAACAATCTATTTTGTTGAATGACAAAGACAATCAAAGATACTTTTGACATCAAACTAACTATTTGATTTAACATACTTTCCTGATTCTTGTTTACTAAGTGAACTTGTTGCAATGAACCTATCCAACTGCAAGGTGAAATTTGCTACAACTTAGTTTGATTTTGAAAGGATTGATTTAGCTATTGATTTGTTTGATTCACTTTTCCTTCATTCATTAAATGATGTTTCCATTGATTAGCACTTTCCTTTGATGCATAAGTTCCCTTTAGACACTTTGACACTGCTTTAGAAAAGGCTTTGATATGAAAACAAATAGGTTTCCTCTCCACTTGGAAAGAGGTTTCCAAATTGTTCGAGACATGACATGGCGACAAAATGCAGGAGAAGTTGAACACTAACTTTCCCCAATACTGACCTGTATCCCTGTAATTGTTAAGTTCCAAACTTAAACTAAATTGATTCATTCTGACATTGGGAAGAGGAGCTTTAGGCATAGACTACAATTCATGTTGTAATCCCTGCTTATGAATAAGATGTTTGGTTTTACATAGAACTAAACAAGTTTCTATCTTTTTAATCAAACCATATTTAAGTTGAGTTACATAACTTAAACAAGAATCATGTTGATTATTATGTTGATCCTTTACACACATGATTACAAACCTCTTGTTTGAACTTATTAATCTCTTCATCTGATTAACATTAAATTCATTCAAGTGATTTTTACTTTGATGTGCCCTAACAATAAATTCAACCCCATTTTTCTTAAGGTGATATTTATGTTCTCTCCTGTAAAATACTGCATCACCATCATAAAGATAAGAACTTCCTAAGACAACTCCACATATGTCTTCTGGAACCACATCTAATTCCACTTCATCAATGTAATTAGCTATTATGGAAAATCTTAATCGATGTTGTTTGGTGACCTTTATCTAAGTTGATATATTTAGCCATCCTAATGGGTAAGGTCTTGGATGATTCTGTGTTTCCAAACCCAAACTTTTAACTAAGTATTCAGAGATTAAATTTGCTTGTGATCCACTACCAAACGTTGTTTCTATCTTTGTATGCTTAGAATTTATCCTTATTTTAAACAATTCAACTCTTTTATCCTCATGTGGAGGATTTATGTTCAATGAAGATGCAATAGTTTTCGAACTTGAACCAGTGTCATAAGTTTTACTTGTCATAACCATGGTGGTTATCCTCCTCTCATCACCTGAATTTGAACCGAGATCTTGTTGGACTGTTGTAATGGCCTTATTTTCATCCTTCTCCTTAAGGAACCTTTTGGGCTTAAGTTCTGGCTAAAGTTTCCAGCACTTCAATTCATCATGACTGATTCTATGGCAATGAGAACAAGTAGGTCTTTCCTTTTGAATGGCCGCTGATTTCTTTCTCTTTGAATTGTTCTTCCCCTTACTATCACCGGAATCATTGGTTTCCAACTCTTTGGATGACTGCGATGAAAATGTGAATGGTTTTCCACCTAATTCAATATGTATGGCCTGAACACACACCTCATCAAAATCATTAGGATTAAACATTAACAAAGTATGTTGCAAATATGAATGTAAATTGCCGATGTATTTTAACAAAGTTTCACGTGTATCTAATGAAATACCAAGCGCCAATGCTTTCTTTCTGAACTACTGAGTAAAATCTTGAACACTCTACCCTTTACCTTGCCTCAGATGCTACCAATCAATAATAACTTACTGCATGTATCCTAAAGGATAGAACTGTTTCCTAAGAGCTTTTAAAAACTTAGACCATGAAGAGATGACTTTTCCTTTACGCTTTACATCTATCTGAGTTTTACTTTCCCATCAAATTAAAGTTGTTCCCCCCATCCTAAGTGTAGTTAACTGAATTTTAGTTTTATCGCTAGAAATGTTCTGAATGCAACAATACACTTCTAACTGCTTTATCCAGTTATCTAACTTTTCAGGATTCATTTCGCCATCATAAATAGGTAACTCAAATTTCACATCAAGTTTCAAAAGAGATGTTTTCTTAGCTTTATTTTCCATTTTAGATTCTGCACTGGAAGAAGAAGAAGAAGAAGATGATGATGATGGAGATGATGGAGGTGAAGGTCATTTATCAATATTCCCTTTACCTTTGTCCTTCTTCGATGGCTTTGAAGAAGAAGCTGCATCTCTCACCTTCTTGTCTTCGTACAATTCTCCCAACATCTACTGCATATTATGAATGCTTGCTGAAAATTTTCTTCACTCATCTTAGTTTCAGTGTTTTCACCTGCATCAGGTCCTGACATGGTCGATTTATGATCGACTTGCCGCTTTCTAATCTCTAGATCGATCTTCTCAAGGATTCCTTCTCCTCGTTGCGACGTTGTCCTGGTTAACATTTAATGGGAAATTCTACAAACGCAACCTACTCTGATACCAAATTATATGATTTGAAATGATCATTCATTAAAACTGATGTAGAATTGATTAGCCATTAATGATTTGAATGTTAACTAAAAGTGCGGAAATCAAGGAAAATTGCTTGATAAGAACATTTTATGACAACTAATTAAACATAAAAGTGATGGATAGAAAAAGTTCAAATAGTAAAAACACAGTGATACCAAATAGCGAGATTGATGATGGAGTTAGTCCCTGATGGAATATGTCTCCGGGTCGCTTTCAAGATGGGCGACCATTTTTATTAGGAATGAAAAAAAGGTGTTGATTACACAGATATTTGATCAGTCTGAATGTGCATGTAGGCACTTATGATATCTATCATTAGATAGCCCTTTGAACCAGCTTTCCAATGCCTCTTATGAATTCCAATTCCGACTTTGGATGCGCCCATAACACTGAAAAAAAAACTCCCTATGTCCTCTAGAATCTGCAAGCAAGAAGTCAAAAACCACTCCTCCCTATCAATGAAGGAAAATCCACCTTTTAAAGGCCTCCAGGTTCATGAAACCACCTTGGTTCATTTGTAGATACATTTGGTTTTCTTCAGGATAGGTTTACAAGCTCGGTCGTGTGGCAAGGATACACCTAAGTAGGTTACATGGTGGCTACATTAGTTTGTTGAACCAAACTCTAACAAGAAAACCTAAAAATACTTTGTAATAAGTTCTTGACCGCTGGTGATCAGCTAACCAAGTGGAGGTTGTAGCCGCTGCATGTGAGTGTCGGTGGTCTAACCACCAGGTGCCACCTACGCAGTCTCCCCTGACGGTTCTAGCGACGGTTTCGCAAACGATGAACTCCAACCTATCACATGTTAGCGGTTTCCTGATAACTATTCAATGTTGTGGCTAAACCTCCCGCTAACCCAACTCCATTCACATGCTAACTCTGCTGTTCCGTTGTGGTTAGGGTGGCAGTTGACTAACTATAGTTTTAATACTTTGACAGTCTATCAAAGTTGTGATCACATGACCTCTAACACAGTTTCCATACATGTTATGGTTAAGTGTTAACTCCACCAATGCCACTATTACTGTATTCCATTCACATGTCCCCACTGCAGTCATGCTGCCCACGCAGTTAGTCTGCAATGGTTTAGGATGGTTTTAATTTATAATGGTTTTTAAAATGTATTTACATAAGCTGAGAGATAACAGGTTAGGGTTTTACGCTTAGGAATTAGGTTAACAGAGTTTGTATAACCATTTTTGAATGTGATGGTTAGATCATAGGATTTAGGCATAGGTTTGCAATGTATTTGCAATGTGATGTTGTAGACTAGGTCTTAGGTTCTAGAGTTAGGTTTTGTTACACAGGTATAGGTTTTGGAATTTAGATGTGGATTAGGATGTTAGATTTTACATTAGGTGTAGAATCATCTTTTTCCAATCATTGCCACAAAGCGACATAAAACCAAATGTATGTCGTCGACACAAGCAACGTTTGTGATGACACGCTTTGTCGATAAACCATATCGAACTGCTACAACAGACGACACCCATGTCTTCACTAAATCCTGTGAGATAAACGACAAGACACATGTAATTGACCAATCCTGGCGGATCTCTCTATGAACATCAGTCGATAGCTAGGTACAAACCCATATCAACCGAATGCCACAAAAACCATAAACATTACATGAACAACCTGATCCACAATCAACACAGTCGAACTGTCGAAGCTGAACTGAATTGGTGACGACACTGAACACTGATGATGACACTTGAACACCTGTGCAATGATCTAACGAGATCCTCCTGGATCATTCAGGAAAACTACATTGATGATGAACGTAACATTATTGAATATTTGGAGGATAATCAAATAAATATGATGGGAATAAATGAGGATGAAACAAATTTTCTCACTCAAGAAGAGCAAGAACATTTTCTCCTAGCTCAAATTGAACTAGACTCTGAAGAATCAGGTGAGTATAAACAAGGTTTCAAAAATTCCATCATGGAGGTCCATAGACAGTATAACCTTAGAAGAAAAAATAATTCAGACCCTCTCAATAGCAAAAACTCTGATAATCCTGCTAAAAATTATTCTGAAACTGATATTAGGAAAACTACAGATAGTCTTCCTACGAGAACTGTGGACAATTCTGGTAAAAAGGAAGTAGAAATTCCTGTCAAGAAGATAGTTGATAGTGTTTCTAAAACTACTTAGACTAATATCCCAACCACTACTCAACGAAAAGATCTTATGTCCAAAGAAATGACAGATCAATCTGAACTTCCCAACCTAGTTAAGATTCAAACATCATTCAATATTGAGAATGAAAAATTCCTATTCCTCTAACAGAGCTAATGAAAAAAAACATGTACAGACCCTAAGTGATGAAATCTCTAAATATAGGGGAAAACACAGACTCTGTAAATCTGAATGATGACCAGCCTAAACTCTTATTTGGACCAGAAGTTGAGGGAAAACCACAGGAAGGAGGAGTTCCTCCATTCTATGTTAGCCTGAATATTCATGACAAGATTCTCCATAATGTTATGCTAGATTCCAATTCCTCCCACAATTTAATGCCTAAAGTTGTTATGAAGAAATTAGGATTTGACATTACTAGAACTTATAAAAACTTGTATTCCTTTGATTCCAGCAAAGTAAGATGCCTAGGTCTCATCAAAGACCTATGTGTTACTTTAGCTCAAATCCCTGCCAAAAGTCTAGTAATGGACATGGTGGTTGCAGACATTCCCCCTAGGTATGGCATGTTGTTGTCATGCTCATAAGGAAAAAAAATACAAGGTACTCTACAGATGGATATGACCATTTCCACCATACCAGTTTTTGGGCAGCAAAGAATATTATATAGGGAAACTTTGATGAAATTCATGGTGAGTAGTCAAGAGAAACCCCAAAATTATCCACTTTACTCTGTCCACACAGATTTAGACTCTTTCATTCTTTATAATGATAAAGACACTAGCACTCAGGTGATCAATGATGAAACTGAAATTTCTAAAACAAACCCAAACCAAACAAAAAAAATGGAACCAAATACTCCTCCTGAACCTCTTTGGAACATGAGATTTGATGTATCTTGTAGAAAATATGGTTCTGGAGTAGGAATATGGGTGGCAAACACAGGGAAAAATCATACTAAGGGCCACTCATACAAGCTAAACTTCCAATGTACCAACAACATAGCAGAGTGTGAAGCCGTTATATTAGGATTGTAGTTGTTAAAAGAGTTAGGTTCAAAGAGAATATCCATTCAAGGGGATGTTGAATTAATTATAAAACAAATTAAAGGAGAGTATTAAGCTAAACACCCTGGAATGAGAGCATACAAAAATGTTGTGCTTGATTTTTTAGAAAGTTTTATTGAATATGACCCTTCTGCAATTCCTAGAAAAAAAAATATCATTCCAAACAATCTGGCCTTTTCATCCAGCTCCTGTAAAATGCCTTATCCTAATCAAGAATATGTAGTGGAGGTGAAACATCGATCAACTATATCAAATGAAATTAAGTATTGGCAAGTGTTTGGAAATGATAAACAGACTGCAAGTTTTCTGTAATCTAAAGATGAATTTCAAGATGATAGTATAGATTTGGAATTTGAATTAGAAAATAAGGAAGTTGTACATTTTAGTTTAGAAAGGCAGTCAGAAAATTTAGATGTAAATACACCCATAGATAATGTTGTAAATAAATTAGAATTGTTCGAAATAAACCCAGAAAAAAGAAGAATTTGAAATGCTCCACCTAAAGGATAATGATTTTCCTAGAGGTCTAGTTCCACTAGAAGAATTATTTGATTTCAATGATGTGGCTAAAAATCCTAAGATTGAGCCCACAGGAGCAACAATAAAAGACTATAACATAGGCAGCGAAAGTGACCCCAAAATCATAAAACTATCCAAATCAATCTCAACTGCTGAAAAATAAAAATACGTTGCTATATTAAAGGAGTTTAGTGATGTTTTTTCCTAGAGCTATGAAGACCTTAAAACATATGATACATAGATTATAAACACAAAATTCCAATTAAAGAAGATCAGAAACCATTTAAACAAATCTCCAAAGAATAAATCCAGTTTTGACACCTTTGATTGAGAAGGAAATTAAAAGAAACTATGACTCTAAAATCATAGTTCCTCGTAGGTACTCTAAATGGGTTTCCAATATTGTGCTAACTAGGAAGAAAACAGGTGAAATCAAACTATGCATAGATTTCAGAAACCTTAATAAAGTCTCATTAAAAGACAACTACCCTTTACCAAAAATGGATCATATTCTACAGAAGGTACTTGGCTCTTCTAGGATTTCTTTACTAGACGGTTTCTCGGGTTATAATCAGGCTTTAGTACACCTTGACGATCAAGATAAAATAGCCTTTACTACTCCATGGGGTACCTTCATGTATGTGAAGATTCCTTTTGGGTTAATGAATGTTGCGACCACATTTTAAAGAGAAATGGATATTTCTTTTGCTAATGAAATTGGTAGATTTATAGTGATCTATCTAGATGACATCATTGTCTATTCTAAAACTGATCCGAAACATTTGTCACATCTGAGAAGAGTATTTGAGAAATGCAAAAGGTTTGGGATTTCACTAAATCCTAAGAAAACATTGTTTGGCCTTGAAGAGCGAAAAATTCTTGGTGATGTCATCTTTAAGAAAGGTATTAAAACTGATCCCAAAAGGATTGAAGCTATTCTGAAAATTAATCATCCAATAAACATTAAGGAACTTCATTCATTTATTGGCAGAATAAAATTCCTAAGAATATTTATCCCTAACCTTGCAGAACTTCTCATAAACATAACGAACATGATAAAAGAGATTCAGAAATAAGATGGAACATTGAAGCTAGGCAATCATTTGACCAAGTTAAGCAAGCATTGACAAAAGCATCAGTCCTTATCAGTCCAGATTTTACTAAGGATTTTATAATTTTTTCATTTGCTTCTGAACATATTGTTGTAGCTATCCTTTTACATAAAAATGATGATGGATATGGACAACCCATTTCTTTCTTTAGCAAGGCTTTAAGGGATGTTGCACTTAAATATAATATAATGGAAAATCAGGCCTTTGCATTGATAAAAGAAATTAAAGACTTCAGAGTAGATATCCTCCATTTTCACATAATTACTTATGTACCAAATGTTGTAGTTAAGGATATTTTGACATAAAATGAGCCAAATGGTAAAAGAGGAAAATGGATTGCCATCATTATTGAGTATGACATGGAAATCAAGCCAGCAAATCTTATCAAAGGACAAGGATTAGAAAAATTGATGGCTGAATCTAACTTTAATGCTTTGGATATCAAATTTGTAGGTGCATTAGATGATCAAGAGGAACAAGCGACTCCACAACTAGATGAGGCTTTCACGACCTCACCCTGGTATGTAGACCTTATTTATGTTTTATTTAATTTAAATTCTCCTCCTGGTTTGACTAAGACAAAGGCTATATTTCTAAAGTTGAAAGAAGTTAAATTTTGCATCATAGATAATGTTTTATATTGGAAAGGTGTTGGTGGTATTCTACTAAAGTATATGTTGAAAGATGATGGAGAAAGAACAATGCAGGAATTCCATGAAGGTGACTGTGGTGGCCATATGTACTGGAAAGCCACTTCTAATAAGATCCTTAGAGTTGGTTCTTACTAGCCTACACTTTTTCTAGATGTTCATAAAAAGGTAACCTTTTACCATAAATGCCAAATATTTGAGGGGAAAAGAAAGATTTTTCCTCTACCTTTGAAACTCATATATGTTGAAAGTCTTTTCCAACAATCAGGGTTGGATTTCATTATAGATATCTATCCATCATCCTCTATCGAACATAAATGGATCCTCACTTCTACTGACTAATTCACCAAATGGATTGAGGGCACACCCTCCAGAATAACCATAGATGTTGTTATCATCAAATTCTTATAAACTAATATCTTGTCTAGATTTGGCTTTCCAAACAAGCTCATTACAGACAATGTTGCAAATTTTAGATCTAATAAAATGATAGATTTCTACAAAAACTACCATATCACTTTGGGACATTCAACTACTTATTACCCATGGGGTAATGGGTTGGCTGAATCTTCAAATAAAATTCTAGTGAAAATTATTAAGAAGTTGTTAGCAGAGAACAAATTCATGGCACAACAAGTTGATAAATGCACTTTGGGCTGATAGGCTCACCACAAAGAAATCAATTGGGATGTCACCATACCAATTGGTTATGGAATGGATGTTGTTTTTCCATCCTCTTTGGGAGTTCCAATCATGAAGACAATAGAGGAATTATAGGTTGAGCCAAATGACATCCAAAGGAGAACTAATCAGACAATCCAATTGCAACAGTCCAGGGAAGAAGTATATAATAAGACTCAGGTCATCCAAGAGAACATAAAAAAAAAATTTGATAGAAGATCCAAAGAAGATGATTTCAATTTAGGTGATAGAGTTTTAAAGTGGGATTCTAGAACAGAGGATTGACAGACCCTTATGTCATTTATTCTTTCAGAGGACACACTACATTTTTTTCTCCAAAATCTAGATGGAACAGAGATGCCTGATGGACCTGCAAATGGGAGAATGTTGAAACACTATTTATTAAAGAAATAGAGATTTTTCTAGCATTAATCATTGTAAATATCATTGTCTTTATTATTTTGATTGGGTGACATATTAATAGAAGTTGAAGCCCACAGAGAAGGCCCTAAGCTTCCATTGATATGTTACCATAAGTACTACAACAAAAGGAATTAGAGGTGGATATTGCTGAAATAGAACACTCAAGGCTACTGATCAAATGTTCTTGGGACCTCACAAGGAGAGTGCCATCCCCAGCCGGAGCCATTGTTAGGGTCCTATAATTTATAGGATCTCAAGGTATCTAAGTATTGTATCTCAGGAACCTTACTTTATAAATACTTGTCAATCTACCAATGATTTCCAAATAAAATAAAAAATGAAAAGAGGGTATAAATAAGAAAAGAGAAAACACAAAAATATTGAAAAAGAATGAAAAAAACAGAACGAAAATAGAACTAAAACTTCATATTCACCTTTTTTTATTTTTATAGGCAAACTGCAAATTCAAAAGAATATGGAAAACATTCTCCATCTAGGATTTCAAATATTATACTTACTTTTGATCCCGTTATTAAAGAAGCACCATCGAAGAGAATTTTCCATCAAATTTGCGATACATTTACACTACTATTATCTATGATATCTACATTGTTCAATATGGAATAATTTCCATGTCCATTACCAATATAGTTGATTACTCCATTAACCTCATTTTTGTCGAAAAATATAGGATTCCTTAATTCCATTTCCCTTACCATACGACCATCTTTATTTGGAAGAATCATGCAACTTATATCATTCATCATTTATCCTGCTAGTGGAAAACTTTGTTCTCTTCTTAAGATGAGTCCATATGCAAAAGGTAGCTCCACCACTATTATAGAAAAATAGTTGTGATATTTGGTGTCAAACTTATAAAAGAAAAGAAATATTTGATCTCACCATAGTCTAATAACCTTCTTGAATCAATTACACAAATACTTTTTCCAATCTCATAGTACTTAGTGCAACTTAAACCTATTGCTTTCATGATGTAGGGTGGTATGATATTATTGGTTGCAACACTATCCACCAAATAATTGTGTAGTATAAATTTTGGAGCCTCTAGTGATATGTAAAAAGGAGGGAAATTTACCTCGAGCCTTCACAAGAGGAGAAAGTATATTCTACTTATGAGATATATTAGTGGTATTTACTGTCATATTGATGTATCTTCATTTTTAAGAACTTTGAGAAGATTCTCTCTTTGTTGAGGAATATTTATCACCATTGAAAATGGTAAAGTGATTTGGATAGCGTGTAAGTCATCCATAATATCATAAGACATTTGAATTGGATGTGTTGGATTATTATGCTTATTTTAGGCTAGTCCATATTTCTCATGATGCACATTTCTTTGTGCTAATATTTCTCCTTGATTCCCTATATTGTGTGTTGAGATGGACCATTTATGTTTCTTTATTAAACTGAGTGATTTCTTGCATAATGTTTCCTTGTTCCTTAAACTCTTGATTCTCCAGTATAGACTCTTATTCTAATGAAAATACTTGGTCATCTCCTATTTTTGTAGACTCTAAGGTGCTCAAATTTTCTTTTGTAAGAATTTGAGGCAAGTGTATGTCTTCTTCTTCTTTCATTTCTTCATCTTCTAGGAATATAGAACTTACATTTTCAAATCTTGGAGGCCTATGCCCCCTTGGAGGTGCATTGTCAATCTTATGACCTTGATCAAGCCATTCTCTAAAACCATACGTTGGTCCTCAAATATTTTGTTCATGTCAAGACATTTACTCATCTCGTTTCTTTAATATTATTATTTCATTCTACATTTTTTCAATTGTTTTAATCAATTGAAAATTTTCTAAATCGATTTTCAAATGAGATGGTTCTTACAATGCATGAACAATTTTCACATTAGGAAGTATTCCATGGAAACTTCCTCTTCCAACTATTGCATCCTGATTACTTCATGCAATTGTCAGATTCTTTGTTTCTTATACTTTGAAGGAGGACATTTATGTTCGTAGTTATCCAAGATGCAGATTGGAATTGATTTCTAACATATATTCCTCCATTTTTTACGCTCTCCTCATGGCTTCTTATAATGTATTAATATGTGCAAATTTTATATCATACTTAACATTTGTTTGCATTGCATTTTTGTAACACCCGAATATGAATGGGCCATTAGGATGAGTATCTTGAGGTATTTGTTGCAAGGTTTTGAAAAACCAAATATTAAAATATCTAATCTTCTTCTTATTTTCAATATGGACAGGGGTAAACTAGGTAAGTATGGAATAATATGTAATTAGATTGGTATAACTTCCTATAAAGGTCTTCTATGTCATCGAAAGAGCTACTTGAAATACTAGGAAATGAAAGATGCTAACTTCATAGGTGATTCCTATTAGAGTTTGAAGAAATACCCTAACTGTAATGTCTTCATCTACAATCCCTTGCATGTCACAAATAGTTAGGAGCTGATCCATATGCTTGTTTGGATTCATGTTAATTTTTATGATTTGTTCTATGATTACTTCAATTAATTCAATATCTCATCATCATTGACAATAATTATAGATATAACATCAACAATATGTACAAGAAGATATAATATGATTTCATTACAACTTGGGGTCCCAATTCTATATCTAGGTAGGTACCCATTCACGAATGGTCATGTCCTTGGAGAC